>JAAGEH010000389.1:8739308-8863945 GCA_011751065.1 Lasiurus cinereus
AGGGAGCACCCATATGATTGTCAGCTGATTTCTCAACAGAAACGATGCAGGCCAGATGGGTGCTCCCTTGTAGGTAATGAACTGTTTTTCTCTTGCTGCTTTTAATATTCTCTCTTTGTCTTTTGCTCTTGGTATTTTAGTTATGATGTGTCTTGGTGTAGTCCTCTTTGGATTCCTTTTAGATGGGGTTTTGTGTGCTTCCTGGACTTGTAAGTTTATTTATTTTACCAGATGTGGGAAGTTTTCAGTCATTATTTCTTTAAGTAAGTTTTCAGTATCTTGCTCTCTCTCTTCTTCTGGCACCTCCACAATTCTGATGTTGGCATGCTTGAAGTTGTCTCAGAGGCTCCTTACGTTATCTTCACATTTTTGGATTCTTTTCTCTTCTTATTTTCCAGTTGAGTGCTTTCTGATTCTTTATATTTCAAATTTTTGACT
The DNA here is from genome assembly GCA_011751065.1 of Lasiurus cinereus. Lineage (NCBI taxonomy): Eukaryota > Metazoa > Chordata > Mammalia > Chiroptera > Vespertilionidae > Lasiurus > Lasiurus cinereus. Next base: position 8,739,747 of record JAAGEH010000389.1, read on the forward strand.
TGATTCTTGCCTTTCTCTGGTCTGCTGTTAGGACTCTGTATAATATTTTTTTATTTCAATCAGTGTATGTTTAAATTTTAGTTGGTCCTTTTTCATCTCTGGTTGGACCTTTTCCATCTCTAATTGGTTCTTTTTCATCTTCTCTTGGGACTCGCTAACTTTATCCAACTTTTCTAGATTACTCTTGAAAAACCTTATAAGCGTGATTTTGAACTCTATATTTAGTCATTTGTTTTCCTCCATTTCTTTTGTTTGTGATCCCTTCCCTTGTCTAGGCATTTTCACTATGCAGGGAGAGCTTCTGTGTTGGATTCAGCCTTATGATACAAGAGTTGCAAAACTGCAAGCCTCTCTGTTGAGCTTGGGATGGGTGGAGTCTCAGGGCTTATGGACCACCTTGCCTTCCAGTCGCCCCGCCTTCCACTGCCCCTGAATCTCATGTGACAGGGTAATCACTGGAGTGGTCCCTGTGCGCACACGCTCTCGCGCAGTGCCTCTAGACTGCTGCCCCTCTGGCTCCCCTGCACTCCAGGACCACAGGAGTCTGGGTCCCCAGGGTTTTGCCCGAAACTGAGGTTTAATGGAGTTAGAAGTGGCACACTTGGGAGGGTCTGTCTCCTGCCCACTGGTGAAAGCCAGCAGCACAATCAGCAGTCGGTCCTCTGCGCTCAGTGCCATTGGCGCAACCAGACTTCTGATCTTTTGCAACTCCTCTAAATTTCCATGCACTTCTCCCTTTTCACAGTCCAAACTCCCCCCGTATGAGTTTCAGCTGGATTTGGGGTTTAGTGTCGTAGGATAAGGGGTTCAATGCCTTTGAGAGTCTCAGTCTCCCACCAGAGAAAGCCAGCCAGGTTCTCAGGCACCCACTCTTTCCCTGCACATGTCTCTGTACCTCAGCTTTTTGCAGCTCCTTTGGGTCTCTGTGAGCCCCTCTCTTTCCTTCTAGTTGTAGAATTTCCACTCAGCCAGCTTTCCTGTGGTTCTGGATGATGTCCGTTCTGTCTTTTAGTTGTAGTTTTGAAATTGTTGTGCGAGGCAACAGTGTAGGTGTTTTACCTATGCCACCATCTTGGATTCTCCTCCTACCCGTTGTCTTGCTTATCTGTTGCTCTGAGCCAATCTAGAACATTCCAGTTTGTTGTATTTCCACACGTATTTAGATTTATTGGGTTCAACTGAGCAGTTATTCTGCTCCACATGCTATTGGCTGGGCCCCTCAGGTGGCTGCATTCTGTTGGGACTTCCCTGGAGCTGGTGGGAGCTGTCAGGTCTCTTAAGGTCTTGGAAATCACAGAACATCACTTCTACCATTTCTGTTGGTCAAAGCATCACACAGAACCTAAGGGAAAGTAAACAGGTCTTGTGTATGCAGAGATGGGAGGAATTGTTGGTCATATGGGGAGATTATTGCCATGTCTGGTCACCCTATCCACTTTGTTACCTGTACCTCAAGTCCGTGCAACCTGTATGTCAGTATATCGGAGTCACCCGTGAACTTATTCCTACATTCCACCACCAGTGTCACTTTTCTCCATAGGTTTCCAGCTACTGACATCCTCATTGTAACCTTGGGCAGATGGACCCCAATTCCTGGAGTATGTGAGGTAGATACAGGAAATAAAGGATGTGCTAGTTTGGCCTGTGATGAGGGTTCACTTCCTGAGATGTGAAAAGATACTTTAACTACAAAGATACTTTTCAGTATAATAATATTATGTAAAATGTATATGTGGCAATTTATTGTCTTTGCTCAACATGAAATGAAAACGAATCCGATTGTTAGCTGGAAGGCTCTTTTTTTTTTAAATTAAATCTTTATTATTCAGATTATTACATTTGTTTTTCTTTTTTCCCCTCCATAGCACCCCTCCACCCAGCTCCCACCCTTCCCTCCCTCCCGTTGACCTCATCCATAGGTCGAAAGCCTGCGGCACAGTCAGCAATCTGTCCTCCGCACAGCACCGTGCGCTTGCGAGACCAGATCTGATCTTCTGCGACTGCCCTAAATTTCCGTGCACCTCTCCCTTTTCACAGTCCAAACTCCCCCGTATGAGTTTCGGCTGGATCTGGGGTTTAGTGTCGTAAGATAAGGGGTTCAATGCCTTTGGGAGTCTCCGTTTCCCTCCCGCCAGAGAAAGCCAGCCAGGTCCTCTGGCGCCCGCTCTCTCAGCGTGCACGCGTCTCCGTACTTCAGCTTTTTGCAGCTCCTCTGGGTTTCTGTGAGCCCCTCTCTTTCCTTCTAGTTGTAGAATTCCACTCAGCCAGCTTTCCTGTGGTTCTGGATGATGTCCGTTCTGTCTTTTAGTTGTAGTTTTGAAATTGTTGTGCGAGGCAGCAGTTTAGGTGTTCACCTATGCCGCCATCTTGGTTTTTTCCAGCTGGAAGGCTCTTAGTTTGGTTTTGCAAGGGGTGGTGGTAGTAAAGATTCACCTATCAGCTAGAATTTGTCATGGTAATGAACAGCTCCAAAATCCCAGTGGTTATGGCCACCCAAGATTCATTTCTCACTCACAAACAAGTCAGCCCAGTTCTACTCTCATCTTCTCATGGTTTGACCCAAGCACAAGTAGCAACTTATCCAGACCAGGTTAAATGTAGGTTGGTGAGCACATAGTAGTTCTCTGCGTGGAGTCTCCCACGTTATCCCTTCCTCATTTTATTTCATCTTCATTTCGTTAGCCAAGGAAGATCAGAGAGTTGATCCTGATATCTGTGCAGGCACGAATTGTATCCCTCTCAAAGAAAGAGACATCAGGAAGGGCCACTAGGAGGTGAGTAGCAGTTTTGAATAAAATAAAACAGCCCTGGGTATGTTACCCCTATATTTTTCATTACACAAATAATGAAAAATTATTACAGGAAAAAAGCACACAGCCAACATTTCCAGTCACTACAATTTGCTCTCCCTGGAAATAACTAGTGCTGTTAATATTTTGATAGAGACATCTTCAGATATTTTTCTCTGGGAATCTTTTTTAGTGGAGCCAAATAGTAGGTGCTCTTCTGTCACTTACATACTGACTTGCAGGTACACAGGGAGCACCCCTGCCAGTATATAGATGCCTGCATCCTAACACCAACCCTCTGACACATTTCTGGTTGGACATGCAGGTTTTTTCAATTCACTATTTAATAAAGTGCTGTTGAAAGTCTCTTCCATGTACACGTTTGCACATCTATCAGGCTATTTCTCTTGGACAGATTCCTAGCCGTGAACTAATTAAAAGGAATGTCTTTTTAAAGTCCTTTTTGATACATCCCTGACGAATTTTATAGCTTAGTTTTAAGGCCCACTCTTCCTTTTCCCTCTCCTAAAATGGAGTAGTGGTTACCATAGCAATAGGAAAAAAAATCAGGACTCTCATGGAAGTGCCTAGTTTGTCTTTCTCTTCATTTTAACTCAGAAAGTTACATTTCTGCGCCAAGGTTGGCCCATAAAGTACCTGTCCAGTGTCTCTCTGGTGAGGAGGTTGGTGTCCCCTGAGAGATAACCTCTGTCCTTCCTGGTTCCCCTGCATCACAAATTGGCTCTCCTGTTGTCAGCTGGCAGAGGCTGGCAGTCGCATGGGGTTGTGGAAGTTGCTTTATGTAGGAAGACTCGAGACTGAGGAGTGTTCCCTCAGCCTGTAATTTGGAAAGCCATCGTTCATAAACAAGGTGGTTTATGTCAAGATCGTTAGCTTTTAAAAAAAAGTCATCACAGTGGATTTATTTGGGGATCAGATTCATTTCTCAAGACCGTCCGGAGGGGTGATGCATGTGAACCATGCTCTGGATTTTCTTTAAGAGGCAGACATGGGAGCCGGATGAAATGGTACTTCAGGGCTCCTTAGCCCACATTCTAGGGAGGGCCAACTATTTTGAAATCTGCCAGAGATCTGGATTCGAAAGCTGGTAGTTAAGATATGGTCAGAGACAGTGTAAGGGTAAGTGGAGGTGCCCCCATGGAGCAAGGCACTCATGGGTGGAGGGTGGAGTGCTGTCCTTGGGAGGAGGTGGGGGAGGACAGCTGAGATGAGCAGCAGGAAAGCCCTTTGCAATACATAGGCCAGTGCCCCTGCAACTAGACCTTAGCAACTGTGCAGTGTGCTAATGTGCCAGGCTGCTTACTGTTTTGGGCAGAAAAAAATTTACATTCACATTCTACAGTGCAGAGTCCTGAGGCAATGTGCTTTTCTTTCTCTTAAGTCAGGGTAGTGCCCTGGAGAGCATTGCTCAGTGGTTAGAGTGTTGACCTCATTTAATTCCCAGTCAAGGACACGTATTTGGACGGAATGGAAGGCAACCAATTGATGTGTCTCTCTTACATTGATGTTTCTCTGCTTTATCTCTCTCCTCCTCCTCCCCTCCTTTCTACTCTCTCTCTGAAAAGCAATGGATAAACTATCCTTGGGTGAGGATTAAAAAACAAAATCAGGGAAGCAAATAGTGAACACATGAGCTCTGGAAAAAATCAGTGTGGGCTGGAGGTAGGTGTGGTGTTTTCTGGTTGTGTGACCCAGGCTTGTACCTATTACCTTCCCCAGGTCTAAGTTCTTATTTATAAAATGAAACAGAGTAGAAGTATCTGGTGGGATGTTTATAAGTCAAAAAACATAAAATAGACAGTGTGGTTCCTGCCTAGCACATAGAGGCCAGTACATAATGGCTATTTTTAATATGATATATAGTATAATTGTTATTTTCAAAAAGCAATAGTATACTTCAGAGATTCAAGCCATATTATCAAAGGCAAATCCATAACCCTTATTGTTCATGCAGAAGTGACTTTATCACCTTACATGGTTCTAATGTTCTTGCTATAAAAAAGGAAACTATTGTTTCAGTGGCTCAATACCATTAAACATGTTTTAATGTGTCGGTTAAATGGGCAGTTGCTGAGCTGGGGGTAACTTTCCTTCACATGGTGATTGAGTATCCAGGCCTCTTCCCTTTGTTGGTACCCCCATCCTCAAATTGTTTTGCAGCCAGCAGAGAAGGGAGAAACACGAGGATCGTTGTGGGGGAGTTTTCCACGGGCCTGCCTGGCAATGGCACATGTCAGTCCTCACATTCTGTGATCTGGCGCTAATTCACATGGTCACCGTAATGCAAGAGGCAGGCTGAGAAGTAGGGCCACTGGCTGGGCAGAGGTGACTAGATTTTGCTCACCTCCCAGCTGAGAAGCAGGGCCTCTCACTGGGCAGAGGTGACTGGATCTGGCTCACCTCCCAGCTGAGACCTAAGGCCTCTCACTGGACAGAGGTGACTGGTTCTGGCTCACCTCCCAGCTGAGAAGCAGGACCTTTCACTGGGCAGAGGTGACAGGATCAGTTCCCCTCCCAGCAAGATGCCAGCACAGACAGGCAGTATGAATTTTGGAGAACAGCCAGCCAACTCTACTTGTGCTCTGATTCCAAGGCTTGGCCAAGAGAAGGTTTAGATGTTTTTGTCCCTAATTACTTTAAAGGAAGAAGTGACAAGATTTTGGTGACAGGGGAGATAAATATAATGAGGATTTTAACTAATGAGTCTAACTAGTTACACCAGTGATCACTGTAGGACATGGGGCTGTGGGGCAGGTCAGCACATTTGTGGGCAGAAGACCAGTGAAGGGTCTTGGCGCAAAGAGTTTGAGACAGAGACCTACATGGATGTCTTCCTTAGATACTTGGACACACAGAACCTGAGCTTCCATGGACCATCTTCCCTGTATGAGGACACATTATGTTCCTGCCTTTAATTTTGCCTGAATCCATCTTTGATACTGATCTTTCAAAAATGGATTCTCAGGATTTACCTTTCCTTAGTGATAAGAAATGGCTAACCAAAATAGAGGTAAAAACATAGGAAGCTTTTGGATATGTTTTCTAGAATATGCATTTTCCAGCTGATGCCCAGTAAACCATCACATGGCTTGTATGTACCCAGCTGCTGCTGGAGAGAATGAGCCACCCTGAGTACAAGAGATCTCTTGAAGTCAGCAGGTCCAGGGAAACCCCAGGTAAGCTGTCACAAAACCCATGTTGCTTATAACACGCTGGATCCATTGTCAGTAATATTTTTACAGTGTTTTGACTTTGTTGGCCTCATTGGGGAACTGGAAACTAGCTGCTTTTACTTAAACAGGAGTTGGTCAACCTCAAATCACAATGGAGGAATTTTCTTTCAATCCTCAGATTCTGGGAATAAGTGTTGTTTGCCCACAACAGTCAAAATGATATGCTTCCTCCGTAGCTTCTTGGGCAGATACCTCACTTAGCAGTTTAGCCTGGTGAGCACTCCCTGTGGCCTGGTTGCCACTTCCTTGGCACTCTGTCAGTCTGCCTTCATTGTGAAGCATCTACGAGCTTAATCGTCTGCAATCTCCATCTGCTTGAGCCGCTGTAGCAAAATACCAAAGTGGCTGAAATAGCAGGACTTTATTTATTACCGTTCTGAAGGCTCAAGGTCCAAGATCAAGGTGCCCCACAGATCAAGGTTGCAGGTGAGAACTGCTTCCTGGTTTATGGACAGCCACCTTCCCTATTGGCGCTCTCCTTGGTGCATGCACTTGAAGAAGGGAGCTCTGTCTTCTCTTAGAAGCACACTAATCTCATCATCTAAACCATCTCCCACAAGCTCCCACCTCCAGATACCATCATATTAGAGCTTAGGGCTTCAACATATGGATTTGGGGATCACAGACATTCAGCCCAGGATACCTGCCTTAATCAATTCAGTGGGTTTTCCTCTTCACAGAAACTGAGTGCAGCCAGGGTCTTTTCTGGACGGAGGAAAGAAAAGGTTCAGGCTGATCTCTCTTACTGTGCTTATCCTGTCATGATAATATTATAGCCTCAGATTCATTCAGTGCTTAAACATTTATGACACATTTGGTTGCCAGGCAGTGAGTCAGGTTCTGGGAATGCAGAGATTTTTCTGACAGGACCAATGCCTCCTTGGATGCTTGCAGTTAAATAAGAAAAGTCTCCCAGGGAGCTATGATAGGAGTTAATATAGGGCACAGTGGGGGCCCAGCCAAAGGAGTGGCTTCTTCTGTGTAGAGACACGGGGAAGAGGTCTTATCAGAGGAGCTGTAAGGAGGGATGGGCTGGGCTACATTCATTGTGTGTATGTGGGGGGAGGAGAAGTGTAGAGGTCAGTGTGGACAGATTTAGTGGCTCCAAAGTGGCCTGGTGTGTGTGTGGGGCTTAGCTGGAGGTGAAGCTGTGTATGGAAGCAGGTGCCACATCTAAAGTACCCTGTCCCCTAGGCTAAGGAATTGGGACCAGAACCATTGTCAGGTTCTGAGACTAGTTCTGAGAATGACTATGGATTTCTGCATTTTACAATGGTCACTGTGGCAGAGTCTGAAGAACAGATTCGGAAACTCATGGGACATTTATTCCCAGGGGTTTCAACTATGACCCAACATCTTTTGAGGGTTATGGTGATTCAGACCTAGGAGTGCATGTATGGGAAAGTGAGAGGGACATGTATTCCTTTGTTCGGCAGCTCTGCTTTGCTTTAAACCTTGACCTGGAGAAAATTGAGATCCTCAGCCGTCCCATCCTGGAACACTTACCACCCACCTGGAAAAGGTCACTGGCAACACTGTGCTGAAGCTGCCCTCGGGTTCCACTGCTCTTCCCTTATACTTTCAAACCATGTGTCTTAGTGCTGGCCCAAGAAAGGAAGCTGGTATGCCTTTTCCTTTTTTTCTTTCCTCTTCCTTTTTTAAGAGAGAGATGTTTTCTCATCTGTAATATAGTAGGTAACGCTACCTGGCCTACCCAGGATGTAATTATTTCAAAACCATGAATTTGCCGAAATCGGTTTGACTCAGTGGATAGAGTTTCGGCCTGTGGACTGAAAGGTCCCGGGTTCAATTCCCTTCAAGGGCATTTATCCTGGTTGTGGGCACATCTCCAGTAGGGGGCGTGCAGGAGGCAGATGATCGATATCTCTCTCTTATCAATGTTTCTAACTATCCCTCTCCCTCCCTTTCTGTAAAAAAATCAATAAAATATTTAAAAAAACAAACATGAATTTGTTCTAATATGATCAATATATTAAGAAGCAACTTGAATAGTATGGGTTTTGTATTTATTTACGTGAGATTTTTATCTGCAGGAAGCATTTGGTGAAACCGAGCCCAGCTGACTGGAGTGCCTAGGAAGACAAGAAACCCAGACCCTCACCTCAGCAAGCTATGAGCCACCCCACCCACTTGGAGGGGGAGCCACACCCACCACATCCTATATTACAGCTGCCCCTCCAAGTTCAGATAACCCTCCTTCCACCACTCTCTAATAATTCAAGCTGCAGCCCAACTTGGGGCCTTCTTCAAGGTAAAGTTCAAGACATTTTTATTACAGTGTTTTTGTAGTTCTTAATTATTTAATAACAAATTCAAACGTGCCATTGTTTGTTAGGTTCCTCTATTTCACTGACAATAAGTTGTGAGTGTTGTTTCCATTTTTCCTATGAGCCCTGTGGTTTTGCATAGGATGGTGACTTTTAAGAACATTCTTTGCTAAGTTATTAGTCTTAAAAGATTAAATGTTAGGTCTTGATACAATATCTATGCATTTTGGGCTTCAAAGCAGAATGGTGTTTTTCCATTAATAGGCCAGTCAGTGATGGCCAGATCACATGGGAAGAGTCTTTTCAATCGGCATCATTATGGGTCACACCTCAATCAGGCCCCTGGAGGGAATCCACAGTGGCAAGCTCCTACAGCCTGCCCCATCTCCTCTTTGTACCTGTGCACCTGGTGGAGAGCTCTGTCTCAGACTCTAGACCCACTGTATATGCTTGATGTGGGATTTGGACTGGGGAACCACCAGGCTGGCTCCCAGCTAGATTCTGCTCTCAGGGCCCCTGGAGGAAGGCTGGGTGAGGTAACAGGGTTTTCCCCTACTGTGTGTGTGCTGTTTTTGTTCTTACCTGGCAGGGGTCCTTAGTTGCAACCTCCAGTTTGTCTGGGCATAGCCAGTACCAGTTGGCAGCACCCACTTCTCAGAAGTCTGTGCCCAGGTCCATGGAGCCCCTTCTCCAAACCTCTAGGTACAAGTTTTCCCACCTCTTCCCATCCCTCTGCAGGGTGGCAGTTCTTATTCCGCATTGCCTCAGCATTCCTGGCACATCTTTTCAGTTCCACAAATCCACCATATCAACTTAATTTCCTGCATCAGATTTTCTCTGGTGAGGTATTTGGGGCAGCTTTTTACAGTATTTCCCTCCCAGGTCCTGACTGGTTCAGAATGGAAGACTTGGTAATTCCAGTGTCAGTGGGCACAGTGCTACAGAGCAAAAGGTAGGATGACTGGTTGGTGTCTGGGATTGGATGGGCCCGACTGAGAAGCAGGAGTCCAGAGACCCTGGTGTGTGCTACACTAGCGATATTGAGATGGAGGACTTGGGCTCAGCCACCCCAGATCTGCCATTTACTAGTTGTTTCTTCCACAGTTTACTTAATCCCTTTAAGTCTGAATTTGTTCATTGGACAGAAGTGGGATGTCAGTATCAGGGGTAGTGATGGGAGTTGATGAGAAGATACTTACAAAGTGTACGTGGTGATGACTGCCCTGAAGAGTTTTCCATTTCGATGGGGCCGCTGCCTGTGTGGCCCGCTGGGCAGAATTGTGCTGCAGTACTCCACATTCAAGACCTTCCAGTCAACACCTCTAAACCCTGGCAATTCTGGGCATCATGGACCCTAACCAATGAGGAAAATGCCTGAGGACATATGGCTGGTAAATGACAGAGCTCAGATTAGAGAGGCATTTTTAATATGAAACTTAGTACACGTTTCTTTATAGGAAAACTGGAAAAAAACATGCTTTGATGCTTGACTCAATGAGACAGAAGGAGTTTGTCTAGCCATTTGAAGGATAACTCTGTACCTTGGAATTATAGTCATGCTTTGGAGTATGCAGCTCAAGTGTTTTGCATTTAAAGAGAAAAGTGCAGTGAACACAATGCAATGAGTGGCTGGCTGAATGACTGCTGATGTGGAAGGGGTCTCCTGCATGAAGCCTGCTGGTCACACACAGGTCCCACTGGCATGCTCTTGATTTGGGGGCAGGGCCATGGTGCAGGGCTACAGGTATTTTGAAGTGGTTGCTCTAGAGTTGCTAAATATGGAATCACTGTTTATGAGGATGCAATTGTCATTGCTATAGTCCTTTTCCCCTGTATTCACCAGGTAGTTAAATGACCTTTATTTTTTTTCTTTTGATAAACTACAGTTAATCCTTGCTTTAAGAGCACCTGGCACAGAAAAGTATGGGCTCATAATTAGGAAATGGGTTTTTTTTAATGGAAGAAGACTTCCTATTTAATAAAAGAGAAATAGGCAAATTGTCACTCCAACACTCAAGATGGCTGCCCCCATGTGGACAAAAGATGGCCACCACAAGATGACCACAGGGGAGGGCAGTTGTGGGTGATCAGGCCAGCAGGGGAGAGAGTTTAGAGGGACCAGGTCTGCAAGGGAGATCAGTTGGGGGTGATCAAGCCTGCAGGGGAGGGAAGTTGGGGAGGGACCAGGTGTGCAGGGGAGAGCAGTTAGGGACAAACAGGCTAGCAGGGGAGAAGTTGGGAGCCAGCAGTCCTGGATTGTAAGAGGGATGTCCAACTGCCCGTTTAGGCCCGATCCTGCCTACATCCCTCGTGGGGTCCCAGATTGGAGAGTAGGCTGGGCTGAGGGATACTCCCCACCTCCCATGCATGAATTTTGTGCACTGAGCCTTTAGTTGTATTATAAAAGAAATCCAACATTGTGTTGCTTTAAATAACAAGCTATCATACTGCATTTAAAATTTACCTGTACAATACAGTTTATTGAAAGCTGACTATGTGCCAGGCAGTGTGTAGGTGCTGGGTCATATCACTGAGCAGGTTACAGATTCCTACCTGTGTGGATCGTACAGTCTTCTCTGGGAAGAAACTATAAATATTATGCAAATACCAATGTACATAGAGAAGAAGTAAGATAAGTGCTATGAATGAAAAAGAAGACAAAGGTAAGGGACATAGGTGTCTGGGTAAGGATTGTATTCAATGTGCCCAAAAGGATTAGATTGTGAAGTTGAGTATGATCCAAGAGTTTTCAGAATGTATTTATTAGTAGACATAGTCACCTGTAAGTCCTGGACAGAACGAGTGAGAGCTGGTAACGCCATTATTTCAAGTCCCATATAAAAATCTTTTTCTTCTGTCTGTGACACTGCCTGGTTTCTCTGAAGATATGATAGATCTAGGATAATCATTAATTTTTTGTAATATATTGTGATTTATGCAGCTTCTGATTTAATTGGAAAAATTTGGAATACATTTACTAATATGGTGTCTATTATGTGGTATGGCACATCTACAGATTAATTGCTCTTTGTAAATTAATGCTTGTTTCTTTATTATTTCTCAAATAGATTTCCTAGGGGCATTTTTCAAGGAACAAACAACTCGCTTTTAATGGTGGGTGGGAAAAATCTATTAAATTCATATTTGGCCAAATGTAGGTAAGCAGCTGTGGGATTAGGGTTGCAAATTTAATTCGAATCAATTTCTTTACTTTTCTTTCACCTGCATTGCTAAAGGGACCCATTTTCAACAACCTCTGAGAAATCTGGCAGTTAGTTTTCAACTTGTGTTAGAATTTATTCATCAAATGTATGTTTCAAGCATTTTATTCATTTCATGAAAGTTATTTTTGCATTGGAAAATTTTGTCATTCAACTTTTTGGCAGTCATCAACCTACATAAATCAAAGTAAAGTCCTATTATAGCAAAAACATTTCAAAGGACTCTCATCTAACACAACTGTTAATTTTTCTTAGTGTTATTTATGGCAATAGGAAGTTTTTATTTTGTCCATAGAGAATTTTCTGTAAGAAATCAGACAGCCTAACAAATGTCTTCAAAAGTTGCTTTCCGCTGAGACTGGTTTGGCTCAGTGGATAGAGCATCGGCTTGGAGACTGAAAGGTCCCAGGTTCGATTCCAGTTGGGGACATGTGCCTTGCTTGCGGGCACATCTTCACTGTGGGGTGTGCAGGTGGCGGCTGATCAATGTCTCTCTCATCAATGTTTCTGTCTTTCTATCTCTCTCCCTTCCTCTCTGTAAAAAATCAATAAAATATATTTTTTAAAAAGTTGCTTCCCAATTATTAGCATATATATTTTTTAGACTATATGTGTGTAAAGGAAGACAAGAGCTAAATGGGAACTGTGCTTACTTGGTTTTGAAAATCGCTAGGTCTGTTCAGCTCTGCATATCTCTGGTAAAACACTCTCCTACAAATTAATTCCTGCTTTGGACACAGATCTGTGCTAAGGGAGATGAAAAAGGAAACTGAGCCAACTGCTTTGGGGTGGACACAGGGATGATTAGATTGTGGCTGAGCAGGGTTGAGCTCTTTGTACAGCCCGGGTGCATCCTTGTTCTGTGTTATCCACATTTTCTCCTCTGAGCCGGGTGGCTGATACTATCCCTATTTTACAGGTAAGCAAACTGAGGCATGGGGGTCTTAAGTCTGTTTAAGAGTTTTCACTCTTTGGCTAGGTTTCCGACTGCATTTTCTCGCTGCTGCCCGAGGGGAGATGTGAGTATAGGAGTTTGACAGTGTTTCCTGCTCCTTTCCAAGAAGTGCACTGTTCACCATAGAAAAATGTGGGGAAGCGGCCTTTTATCCTATCACTTCACTCATTCTTTTCCCATGGCACTTGGCACTGCCGCACATTATAACATACATTTAAATGGTGGCAGAAATTTTGTTGTATTGCTGGCTGGTCCCCAACCCACAGAACAACACCTGGCTTGTGGTGGGTATTAAATACTTACAGAAGGGACACATGAACCCACAACTTTAAGCTACTCTGGCCTGCACTCTGCATTGCTGGGGAAGCTAAGAATGGAAGCTGCTGCCCGCCCTGCCTGTCGGGTCTGAGCACTTCTGATTCCCACCACTTCACAGAAACAGGCCAGTGTCTGTGGAGCCCTCGTCAGGCCTGTGACAGGATTTCTAGCCCTGGACTGCTTTTGACCACCGTCAAATTTAGCTGGGATGTCCTTGTTTGTGGAAATTGTTCTCACAGCCTCTGAAATGTTGAGGAAAGATAGGATAAAAACCCTTCGCTTTGTCTGTGAACTGTGAAACTCAGTTCATTCGGTCCTAATACCTGTGAAAGGAAGGCATCTTGAGAATAAGAAAATTGAACCTGCCTGTTGATTTCCATAACATGGCTGAGGGAGAGAGCAAGGCAAAGGACTCGATCGTGTCCCATGCTGCACAGACCCTTTTAAAGAAAAACAAAATGTCGAAACTCGGTATCTGCTTATGTCTCTCTCTTGGAAATCATATATATGTATCTACTAATTTCAGAGAGGGAGAGAGAGGAAGGGAGCATGATAGAAACATCAGTGATGAGAGAGAATCAGTGATGGGCTACCCCCCTCTGGGGACCGGGCCCACAACCCAGGCATGCGCCCTGAGCCAGAATCGAACCCGGGACCCTTCAGTCCAAAGTCTGACGCTCTAGCCACCAAGCCAAACCAGCCAGGACTCTTCCTTGGCAATCTGGAACCTAAGTTTTTTGAGAATACAAGAGAAAACCTTAAAGGCATTTATATTCTAATACCTGGTGTGCTCCTCCAGCCCTTCTCAGAGGGCAGAGTTCAGGTGCCTGATCTCTCCTTTGTCCTCTGGGCAGCTGAGAGGGTCTCCAAGCTCTGCCTTGGGCTTGATTGATGAGGCAAACCATTGCTGTCCTAGCTGCATCGGCACTATTTCTCTTTTCCCTGACATTGGATGCGTCTTGCACTTGCCATCAACATTTCAAAACTGGGAAGTTTAATGTTAAACCATATTTCCACTTGTTTTAAAATATCAGAAGATTTGACCATCCTGATTCTCCGCGTTACGACAACATAGTGGGCAAATGTGGAGGAGTGGCTGGCTTCTCCTTGGCTAGGCCTGGATTTTCTGTCAGTTTTCCCCACTCTCCAGGGTGCCCCCACTTACTTGCCTCAGTTGATCGTTTGGTTTTCACAGAATTTAAGCAGTAACTTCTTCAAGGTGGGCCTAGACAGTAGTCAGCAAACTGCAGCTCACGAGCCACATCCTGCTGGCAAACCGCAGTTTGCCGCTCTGTTGACTAATGAGTTTGCTGACCACTGCTGTAAGGCATTACCCTTATCCAGAAGTTCTGACTTCAGGTTAAAGACATTAGTATTAGTACATCATTAAAATGTTTAAAGTGTTTTTCCCTAAGGTAGTGGTTGGCAAACTCATTAGTCATCATTAGTCAACAGAGCAGCAAACCTTGGCTTGCGAGCCCGCATGTGCCTCTCGAGCCATGGTTTGCCAACCACTGGCTTAGGAAAACAAATCTCCTGGTTGGCCATCACCTTGTACCTTTGCTCTAGTTCTCTCAAAGTGCTATGGGTCTATACCTTCTCTAGAAATGCCTACGTTTCACCAGAATGGACAAATGGGTCAAAGCCCTTGGAAAGCTCAGAGTGGACTGGGGGACTGGCTCTTCTAAGATAGGACTATTTGACTCAGAGACACCAGACTGCAGCCTTCTCCTCCGTCCTCAGCATTTTCCCATCAGGAGGTGGCTCAGGGGAACTCTCAGAGGGTCTTCACCACTTTGTGCTAATCGCGAGAGCCAGCACTGGCCATCATGTCTGTGCAAGGAGCTAAGCACACTGACAGTCCTCCTATGCCCTTCCACTCCCTTTGATTTTCAACACTCATCTCCTTTTGCGACCCATTTTAGTTGTCTTTTATGTGACCCAGTGGACAGAAATCTTAATGTCAGTGCCATTCAATCTGTACCTACAAAAGAATCAAAATGCTAAACTCTGGCAGGAAGGACATTCCAATTAGTACTGATAAAAGCACAGTAAAGTGACACAAAAGTGACTTTAGTAAGTGGGAAAGAGGCAGGTACAGTTGGCTCATGTGGTATTCCTTACTGGTAGTTTCCCTGGTTATCCAATGAACATAGGGGTGCACATACCTTTTCCGTTTAGTTTGCTGGTAGAAAGGAACACGCATGTCCTTTAGTAAATATATTTGTGTGGTTTTGTGCAAGCATTCTGCACAAGAGAGAGATTGGATTTTTTTCTATACAATATTTTACTCATGCAATATTGTATCAGTTTTATGTGTACAATATAGTGGTTTAATAGTTTTATACCTTAAAATGTGATCATCCCATTAATACTAATAATCATCTGTTACTGTGCAAACTTATCACAATATTATCAACTGGATTCCTCATCACCTTTTCACTCACCCCTCCAGCCATCTCCCTTCCCTCTGGTAATCATCCCTTTGATCCCTGTTTCTATGAGTCCATTTTTATCTTGTTTTGTTTGTTCAGATTCCACATATAAGTGAAACGATACATTATTTGTCTTTCTCTGTCTTATTTATTTCATATATAATCTTTAGATCTATCATGTCTCAAATACCATCAATAGTTCACAAGACCTTTTCTCCACATTCTTGCCAACATGTAATTTGTTGAATTTTTAATAGAATCCATTCTGACTGGTGTGAGGTGGTGTTCATTGTGATTTTGATTTACATTTCCCTGATTAGTATTGTTAAAATATCTTTTCATCTCTCTGTTGGCCCTCTGTCTTCTTTGGAGAAATGTCTTTTCATGTCCTCTGCCCATTTTTGACTGGGTTTTTCACTATTTTTGTTATTGAGTTATATGAGTTCCTTATCTATTTTGAATAGCAACCCGTTATCGGATATATCATTCACAAAAATATTCTCCCATTCAGTAGGTTGTCTTTTTATCTTGTTGAAGGTTTCCTTTACTGTGCAGAAGCTTTTACGTTTTATAAAACTTTTTATTTTCATTGTTGCTTGTTTCCTTTGTTCAAGGGGATGTATCTAGAAAGACATTACTCAGACATATTAAATAATTTACTACCTATGTTTTCTTCTAGGAGTTTTATGGTTTCAGGCCTTACAGTTAAGTCTTTAATCCATTTTGAGTTTATTTTTATATATGCTGTAAGAGAGTGATAGTTTCATTCTTTGGATGTATCTGTCCAGTTTTCCAAAAATAACTTTTAAGAGGTTGTCTTTTCTCTATTGTAAGTTCTTGCCTCTTTTGTCATAAATTAGTTGACCATATAAGCAAGGGTTTATTTCTGGGCTCTATTCTGTCCATTGAGCTATGTGTCCTTTTGTGCCAGTACCATGATGTTTTGATTACTATAGCTTTGTAATAGAGTTTAAACCAGAGATTGTAGTACCTCCGACTTTGTTCTCCTTTCTCAAAATTGCTTTTGAGAAAGCTATTGGAGTCTTTGTGGTTTCATATAAGTTTTAGAATTATTTTTTTTAGTTCTGAGAAGAATGTCATTGGTATTTTGATAGGAATTGTATTAAATCTGTAGATTGCTATGAGTAATTTGGTCATTTTAATAACATTAATCTTTCTAATTCATAAGTATAGTTTATCCTTCCATTTATTTGTGTCTTCTTCCATTTTGTTCTTCAATGTGTTATAGTTTTCAGAATATAGGGTCTTTTATCTTGATTAAATTTATTCCTAGGTGTTTTATTCTTTTTGATGCAGCTGCAAATGGAATTGTTTCATTTTTTTCCGATTGTTCATTATTAATGTATAAGAATGTGATGGATTTCTATACATTAATTTTATATCTTGTTACTTTACTGAATTCTTTTTTTAATTCTATTAACTTAAGGTTTCTTTAGGGTTTTTTATGTATAATATTATGTCTTCTGCAAGTAGTGACAGTTTTACTTCTTCCTTTCCCATTTGGATGTCTCTCATTTCTTATCTGGTTGCTGCAGTTAGGACTTCCAATACTCTACTGCATAATAGTGGTATGAGTGGGCATCCTTTTCTTGTTCCTGATCTTAGAGGAAAGCTTTCAGCTTTTCACCATTTAGTATGTTGTTAGCTGTGGGCTTGACATATATAGCCTTTGTTAAGTTGATGTAAGTTCCTTCTATATCCACTTCATTGAGAGATTTTATTACAAATGAAATGTGAATTTTGTCATGGTTTTCCTTCATTTGTCAAGATCATATGGTTTTTATCCTTGGTTTTGTCAGTGTTGAACCACCCTCATATCACTGACAAAACTTCCACTTGATCACAACATATAATCCTGATAATGTATTGTTGAATTTGGTTTGCTAGTATTATGTTAAGAATTTTGGCATCTATGTCCATCAGGGATATTGGCCTGAAATTCTTTTCTCAGAATGTCTTCATCTGGTTTTATTATCTGTGTTATGATGGTCTCATAGAATGAGTGTGGAAGCATTCCTTCCGCTTCAATTTTTTGGAATAGTTTGAGAGGTATAGGTGCTAATTCTTCTTTAGATGTTCGATAGAACTCACCTGTGAAGTCTTTGATTGTTGGGAATATTTTTGATTACTGATTCAATTTCATTGCTAGTAGTTATTCTGTTCAGAAGCTGTTTTTTTCCTGGTTTAGTTGTGGAAAGTTGTATGTTTCTAGGAATTCCATATTGTCCAATTTGTTGGCATATAATTGTTCATAATATTCTTTAGTGATCATTTGTATTTCTATGGTGTCTATTGTAATCACTTCTCTTTCATTTCTGACTTAATTTACTTGGTGTGTTTTTTTTTCCTTGATGAATCTTGCTAGAGGCTTGTCAATTTTATTTATCCCTTCAAGCAATCAGCTTTTAGTTTTCATTGATCTTTTCTATTGTTTTTTTTTCTATTTCATTTACTAGTATCTCCACTCTGATCTTTACTACTTCCAACCTGCTATTTATTTGCTGGTTTTGTTTCTTCCTCTTTTTCTAGTTTCTTTAAGTATAAGTTTAGATTGTTTATTTGTGACTTTTCCTTTTTGAGTTAGACCTAGATAGCTATAAACTTTCCCTAAACTTTCCTCCTATAACCTCTCTGCTGCATCCCATAAATTTGAAAAGGTTATGTTTTCTTTTTTTAAGAAAATATATTTCATTTATTTTTTACAGAGAGGAAGAGAGAGAGTTGGAAACATGGATAAAAGAGAAACATTGATCAGCTGCCTCCTGCACACCCCCTACTGGGGATGTGCCCGCAACCAAGGTACATGCCCTTAACTAGAATTGAATCTGGGACCCTTCAGTACCCAGACTGATGCTCTATCCACTGAGCCAAATCGGTTAAGGCAAGGTTGTGTTTTCACTGTCATTTGTCCCAAGGTAGTCCCCCCCCACACACACACACTTACATTTTCATCCATTGGTTGTTTAGATGCATGTAGTTGCATGTAGTTTAATCTTTATGTATTTGTATTTTTCCAGTTTCCTTCCTGTAGCTGATTTGTTTCATGCCATTGTCATCTCACTCAATTCTGAATAAAACCTTGCAAATGTAGTATTTAGGTTGTAGGCTCCTTTCTTTTAGCACTTTCAATATTTCCTGCCACTCCCTTCTGACCTGTAAAGTTGCTTCTGAGAAATCAGCTGATAGACTTATGGGATTTCCCTTGTATGTGATTTGTTTCATTTTTGATGCCTTCTAAATTGTTTATTTTTAACTTTTGCCATTTTAATTAATTATAATTTGTCTTGGTGTGGGTATCTTTGGGTTCATCCTATTTGGAACTCTGAGCTTCCTGAACTAAAAGTCTGTTTGTTTCTTCTATTTTACTCAAAAGTTTGCTTAGCATCCTTATCACCATTTATTTGAATTCTTTTTCAGTCCAATTACTTATTTCTGTTTCATTAGGGCTTTTGTCCAGAGTTTTTTCTTACTCTTCATTTGGGGCATAGTCTTCTGTATTAATAACTTGTTTGATTTTGTGTTTGTTCTTATGAGTTAGATGGAATAGCTATCCCTCCTCGTCTTGAAAAAAATGGTCTCTGTGGAGACTGTGTTTAGAGGAGTTTTATTAGGACAGTTGTAGGTAGGGTGAGTGCATGTGATTCCTGAGCTGAAGGGGTGGGTTCCAGGTTGGGGAATCTGGTGTATGCATGCTTTCTTGCCCTTCTAGTACAGGTGTAGTTGCCTTGTGCACTCTTGGCATGCCCTTTTGCTTTTGTCTGTTATCAGAGTAGGGTCTGAGCAAGGCTGCTTTATGTACTTGTATCTCAACACCCCATGGGGGTCCATCCCCTTTCCGGCTGGGGCAGCCTTGTGTACCAACACAGCCATACTTTCCTAATTCTCACCCACTCTGGGTCATTAGCAGCATTGTGTGCACCATCATGCCCTAGGTACTCTTCACGTATAGCCCTGCCTGGTGCCCTGTTTCTTTAATTGGTAGCCCTTACGCACACAGAGCAGCTCCATTCAAACCCTGCTCTGAGTCCAGTGCCCTGCTAGCTCTGCCCTTTCTCTGAGTGGGGCCCCCTGACCTTCAGGCACAGCAGCAACCCACTCAATCTACCCAGGATTGTCCTGCATGTGGGAACCACAAAGTTTGCTAGCTTTGTACTTTCTTCAGATGAGGCAGCTCTACATGCCCCAGTGTCCCACTGTCTATGCACTTGCTCTGGACAGGGCAGTCCTGTGTGTACCATGGCATATGCTAGCCCCACATGAGCACAAGGTAGTGCTCCACTGTCTATACTTTCACTGGACAGTGTAGTCCTGCAGGCAGATATGGCAGCATTTTTCTAGCTCTGCACCCTCTCTAGGTGTGGGAGCCACATGTGTGCATGCAGTCCTGTGGGTGTGCAAAGCAGCACCCTGCTGTACTGGCTGGATCAGTCTTCAGATGGAGTGGCCCCTTGTGTGATGCTATAGTTACTGCTGGATCTAGCTCATGCAGGAAGTGTAGAGGCTGGGATTGCTCTCCAGTGCCCTGGAGGTAGTATGGAGAATAGGAATGAAGCTTCCGCCTGCCCACTACCCACATGCAGAAGAATGGAAACCAATTGTGCTCACCTGGCCTGAGTTGTTCCCTCAGCTCCCAGACAGCTCATTCTGTTCCCCAATCTTCTGTATGTGGTCTCACTCTCTTACTTGTTCAGAAACTGGCTCACAATCTTCTCTCAGGAGGAACTGCTCAAAATATAGGTGTACATTCCATGTGTTCTTGGGAGAGGCGAGTTCAGCACCCACCTGAGCTGCCATGTTGTACGTGCCTGGAGAGATCGGGTTTTGATTGCTGCATTTCTTTGAGATGCCTTAGAGTTTGCACTGTACCCACTGCCCTCAGAGGAATCAGTGGGCCTGGGTTAGGGAAAATCAAGCCAACTTCCCATGAGCTTCACAGCAGTACATTGATTGGGTATCATAAGATCAATCTGGGATTTACATGGATATCATAGACTTGCAAAACTTTTACCTACTGGAAATGAGTTTTATTACTATGTGTGAAAAAAACTGTTAACTTTTAAATGCTATTCTCTTTTTTACCCAGCTAACTCCTGCTTATCCTTTAAAATTCTTCTTTTAAAAACATTATTAATATAAGTTTCAATTATTTATGCATTAATTGGTTGCTTCTTGTATGTGCCCTGACTGGAAATCAAACCCAGAACCTTGGTGTATGGACAACAGTCTAACCAACAGAGCTATTAGGCCAGGGCCTCCTTTAAAATTTTTTATTCAAGGGGCTTTTAGTGCTTCTATCCCTTCCCAGAACATCATCTTTAATCCTCTGATACACTATGACCAGTGTTTTGTTTCTGCCAGATTCCTGGCAATGTCTTCTTAAAAGGGTGTCTGTTTCTTTCATCTTTTTACCCTTCATGCCTAGCACATAGCAGGAGCTCAGTATATAGTGACTGAATAAGTGGGTAACCAGATGACTGGATAGATGAATTCATTTTCTAGCATCATTATGAGTTAGCATTATTTCTGAATTTTATATATGATTGGACTAAAATATATCTTACAATATATCTTCACTCATTTTACTTTCATTTTATGGGTTTGCACTTCCTAAATTTAGCTTTTAATATATAGTGTATTTTATTTTAACATAAACATGAGGCATTTATCTTTCTAGTTGCTAACTGCAGTGTTCCATGGAAAACGTGCAGTATTGAAAAGAGGGACTTGGCCCCGAAGGAAGTGAGTATGAAATGGAAGTGTTTACTAAAATTTGTCAGGTTTGGCTACCCCAGTGCTGAGGAGCCTGTTCTTACCTCCAGACCACTTTTCCTGCTGGAAGATGCATAGAGAACTGCCAGCTTTTTCCCAGATCAGGAGGCTCCTGTAGGAGGGGACAAAAGCACCTCAGACTCCAAATCCTGGGGCTGAATATCCATTATGGACATCATTTTACTGCATTTAAAAAAAAGTCAAATCCCAAACCTTAAAAACATGTATCTTTATTGTTAAAAGTATTACCGGTGTCCATTTTGTTGTTTTTCCCCATTGACCTTCTTCTCTTCACATTCAGCCCCCCATTATCTGTGTCCATGGGCTATGCATAAATGTATATAAGTTCCTTGGTTAATCCCCACTTTCCCTCTGAAATCCATCAGTCTGTTCATGGGTCTCTGTCTCTGGTTCTATTTTGTTCATCAGTTTATTTTATTCCCATTTGCAACAGCATGGAAGGACCCAGAGAGTATTATGATAGGTTAAATAAGTCAGTCAGAGAAATATGAGTATTACATGATCTCACTCATACATGGAATCTAATGAACAAATTCCAATTTTGAAGGGAGCATGAAGCCTCAGGAGCCAGACATTTACAGTAGCTGTCCAAATTCTGAAGATACCTACCCCCTCTACTCTTGCTATTTTACATTTTATTCTTATTACCTCTGCCATAGAGGTTTAAGAACTTGCTCCAAGATTGCAGAGTTGAGCCTCCTGCCTTTGACTTCACTCCAACCCCATCATTTTATAGGCACCTTGGCGATTCGATTCCTATCTCTACCAATAACAATGAAGATATTATTTGAAAACATGATTTAAAATGAGAGCTTTTGAGTGAAAATATATCCGAAAGCAAAGACCTTTTCCGTAAGGCAAACATTTATTGAACTGAAACCTTAAGAAAGCATGTCACTCTTGTTGACAGCCTCATGCATCAGAGCTTTGTTTTCTGTTACTCAACAAGCCTGGCAGCCTAAACCCAAGCCTTAAATGTGTCCCATGCAGGAGCCTGGCTCTGGGGGCTATACAGAAAAGTAGTTTCAGAAACCCATTGCACCTCTAAAAATACGTACTCTGGAAGGTTAAAGCATGTTAGAAGTTTTGAGCTTTTCATACACAGAGGACACAAAGAGAGTCTTATGTAACTGTAAATATTCCTTTAAACATATGCTGTCAATGCAAAATTTTAACTCAACAGAATTAACATTACTATGTAAAATGTAGAATCTAAAATACAATAATGTGATGTAGAATTATTTCTGTTTAGATAACATGTTGTAGTGTGTACAGATGAAACAGCTGCTGAAGGAATGTTTTTTGGAAGGAATGCAAGATGTCTGATTCCTTCATTCACACAACATGTGGCTCTTCCTCTTGCTGATCAGTATCTTAATTATCCCAGACAGTTGAGAATAGTGGAGGTTGTGACGTGCAGAGAAGCTATTTCTATTTTGTCTTTAGTAACTCATCCAAAACAAACACATAAAAAATAATCAAGAAAAACGTACTAAATCTTGAAAATTGGACAAACTAAAATTTTTTCTTGTGTAGAAAGGAAGATTTATCCAATCTCCACAAACTCTAGTCTGCTTTGACTCTGATGAGTTCCCCATTCATTTTGAAAACCAATCCTCTGAGCCAAATTTCTGATATCTCATCTGTAATATGTCACATTGATAGATTATGTTTTCAAGACTGTGTTGGGAAAGAACTTTAAAAATCTATCTAGTCCAAAGGTTTTTTGTTTGTTATTTTTAAGTTGGCGAATATCAGGGGAAACATGAAAGCTTGTAAATCCCAAACTAAAGGGTTTGTGTGTTTATCTATGCAGAAGGCCTGTAACTTTTACCTGATTATCTAAAGGGCTGGCAACTCCTAAAAAGTTAAGAACAATTCAATAATACATCCCTTCCTCTTTCATCATTTTAACTGGAGTGCTCTAGCAGCTTGCCTGGACTCCAATTTAACAGTCTTTGGATTTCTAATCTCAGGTATGGCTTGTCTCATAATTGGCCAAAGCAAATTCCTTCCAGTAACAGATGAATAGGGGCCTAGAGTAGTCCTTCCACATAGCACTATCAGGAAACTGTCTTGGACAACATGGAAAAATAAAAGCATACCTGAAATATACAATACTCATTGGATGTCCTTGTAATGTTGTTAAGACTATTAGAACAGAGGTAGGAAATAATGGGGAAAGAAGTTTTTTTGCCATTAACACACAGGTCTTTAGAGTTAAAAGGGGAGCTAAGACCCAAACAAATACATAATCCAATTAAAGTGATGTAGCCACTTGAATGGCAATTAAAATGCCTAAGCTGTTTGGAAATTCAGTAATGATGTAACTAAAATTTTAGGACCCAGGTTATATGACCACCTGCCTTAATTTGAAGTCCCTCATATAGCCTAGAAATAGGACTCATGTGTTCCATCAGTTCTCCTAACTACAGTGGTCGGCAAACTCATTAGTCAACAGAGACAAATATCAACAGTACGATGATTGAAATTTCTTTTGAGAGCCAAATTTTTTAAACTTAAACTTCTTCTAACACCACTTCTTCAAAATAGACTCACGCAGGCAGTGGTATTTGGTGGAAGAGCCACACACAAGGGGCCAAAGAGCCACATAAGGCTTGCGAGCTGCAGTTTGATGACCACTGTCCTAACAGAATACAGTAAGTGTCCTGGTCAAAATCAACAGTGATATTTATTACCTGGAAAAGTAGTAATTGTCTTTTTTTTTTTTTAATACAGACAATGTTTTAAATTAAATGTAGAAATATTTAAGGGACGTGAAAGTAATACAGAATACTTTTGTGATAAAAAGAATCCATGTTTGTTTGGTATTTGAAGTTTTTGTAATGCTGAAGAGGATTTGGTCAGTAGAGTAGCATGATCAGTCTCTTAATTTCAATTTAAAAAGCATAATTGAGTAATTGATTTAGACTTGTGGTTTTAGGTTGAAGTATTACTAAATTGATCTACAATGTTGGAATATTTAAAAGAACTTGATTCACTATATTTATAAATTTAATTTATTTGATTTAAGAGATTTATTTAATTACACAGGAAGGTTTTAAGTCAGACAATTGAAGTACTTAAAGGAAATCAAATACATTAAATTTATAAATGAATTTTAAAATGTTTGAAGAGCTTTAATATACTATTTGTAAATGTAGCTAAATAGACCTCTAAGTTTCATTAAAAGCAATTGCTAAAGTTTACTAGCTTATAAATAGAATTAAATTTATAAGCTGAAATGAGAAGCTTACGGAAAAAAACGAGACCTTTACATTTGTAACTTGAATAAGTCAAATATTAATATTTAAAATGAAAATACCACCAGACTAACCTTTTCTGAGTACAAAGGTCACCCTTAAGGCCTCTAAAACTTCATGTTTAATGCACACTTTCTCTATGAAACACAGGATTGTTCCTCACTTCCTCAGAGGCATATTCATCCCCTTTTCTCCTAGAGTCACGCAGTACTCTGGGCAGTTCTCCCTTTTCCATTTTTGATAGACACATTTTTTTGCTCAGAAAGGAAAAATCAGTGCAATTGTGATATTTGGGGAATAATAGGAAGTAGTGGGATTGTGACCATTTGAATGTGTACTATTCGGCTGATAATCGCTAGGTGATTATCCCAGTGCATAATCACAACTGTTGTGTTTTTTGTTTTTGTTTTTTCCCTAGGAGAAGTTGGAACTTTAATGTGAAATCTTTCATAAGAAAAATATGAATATCAATATTTTTAAAATCTGGGAGTGTTTACCTTCTACACTTGAGACTGAATTAGCCTGCAGGTCACTTGCTTTAGAACTTTAGTGAAAGAAAGTACTACGAGCATCAATGCCATATGGATATGAACTGCCCTCTTGCCAGCCTCTGCCCAAGAGAACCTGTCAACATTCCGAGAATCGACTCCTCTCTCAGCACTGGCCAACAGTGTCGTTTTCACTAAAGGTTTTGAAGAATCAAGGGACAGGGAGTTTATTGTATGTACATGTACTCATTAAAAATAAGATACACTGTATTAAATATCCCCCATTACATTACTTTTTTACTTCCACCTTTCCTTCCCAACTGCTCTGGTTGGGGTATAGAGCAGAAGGGTGGTGGTCATGGTTTTTCTCCTCTTTGAACTTAACACAAGTCCCAGGGAGCTGGGTTTATCTCCTCTCTGTCTCAGGGAACGTCCACTCCACTGCATGAAGCAGAGCAGTCCAGCTTGCCCTACACCTGAGCCTCTGGGCACTCAGTGCTGGAGCTGCTCAGAGGAGATAAGTAACTTCTTTCTAGTTGTGGTTGAAAGCACCAGCCAATGTCCATATCTACTGTTGGACATGAACAGCTCATGTTTTTCAGGTGCTGCTGTCCACCTTGGGCTGTACTTGCCTGCTTTTTTACTGTTCTTGTAGCAGCAGCTGCAACTACTGCCCTACCCACACTCCCTGGGCCTTGCCATGTCTGTCACAGGACATGGGCCTGACTTCAATCAGCACTTGCTCTGGCTGCTGGAGCCCTCCTCAGCCACTATGCAGGTATAGCAGCAGTGGAGATTGGGCACCCAGCCATTTCCTCCACCCAGCAATCCATGAAAACAGCACTTCCAGGCTCAGGTGGGAAGAGTGGGAAGCTTGTGCTCTATGCTGCTTCCCGGAATTCCTCAGTGGGATTAAGCTCCCAACTACCCCAGCTGGTAACCTGTTGACAATGAACCCTTTATTAGTTTTATTTTTCATTTTTCCTTCTCACAGGTTTACTGATGTTTCCCTGAATCATCTCCGACTTACATTCTAATGTCCACCTCTAGATTTACTTCTAGGGGAACCTAACCTGTCAAATCTCCAACCAGATGCCATGTTAATAAAATTAATTTGGCATGGAATTTAGTTAGCCCTTAGTGATCTTAAAGGAACGCTGCAGAATCTAGTACCCAGGCAGTGCACTTCTTACTACAAAGAAAAACTCACTTCAACAGTAACATGACCTTAATAATCATTCCAGGCTATTAGAAAAGGGCATTCTTCTCTCCAGAGATTTGATATCAACAATTTGAATTTTAATTAGTCAAGCTGACCCTGTGGATGTAGGAAGGTGCAGTGGATCAGTGCAGTGCAGGTTGCTTTGTGCAGTGGGGAAAGTGTGCTCAGGTGACACAGGGAGCAGGCAGATGGCCAGGCTGCCTGGGGAGTGAAGGATGGACTTCCATGGGGAAGCCAATGCAGAACAGAATTTTGAAGGGGGAATTTCTTACAGATGTGGAGGAGGACAGGGCAGTTTGAGAAGGCAGAAGACCTTTAATGCAGAAAGAATAGAACATGCAAAGGAATGAAGGTATGAAAAAATAAGATGCATTTAAGAAGCATGGCATGAAGGTTCCTCAAAAGGGAGTGAATGAAGATGAGTTTTAAAAGACGGGAGGAGCCAAGTCACTCATGTATATCATGCAAAGAATTTGGGATTTACATTTTAGGCAAGATGAAGTAATTGACAAATTTTAAAAAGGGCAATAATGCAACAAATGATTAAAGTCACAATGAGCTAGCACCTCACACCTGTCAGAATGGCTATCATCAATAAATCAATGAACAGGTGGTGAGGACATGGAGAAAAGGGAACCCTGGTGCATTGTAGGTGGGATTGTAAATCGAAGCAGCCACTATAGAAAATAGCATGAATGTTTCTCAAAAAATTAAAATTACAACCACTGTAAGACCCTATAGTTCCACTTCTTAGCTGACAAAATAAAAAACAGTCATTTGGAAAGATACTTGCATCCCTATGTTCAATGCAACATTAACAATAGCCAAGATAAGGAAGCAACCCACGTTTCCATTGATAGGTGAATGGATAAAAAAAAGATGGTACATATATATAATGGAGTGTTACTCAGCCATACAAAAGATTGAAATCTTACTTTTGTGACAACATGGATGGACCTAGTAAGTACTACACTATGTGAAATAAGTCAGAGACAGATTTCACTTATTTGTGGAATCTGAAAAGCAAAGAAAATGAGTAAATAAAACAGACAAACTTAGAGATCCAGAAAAAAACACTGATAGGAGGTGGGTTCTGGGGATGGGTGAAAAAGGTGATTACAAATTGCCAGTTATAAAAAATGGTCATAAGATTATAAAGTATAACATAGGGAATATAGTTAATAACTATGGATGTTGTTATATGGGTACATATTTACTGGGGTGATCATTTTATAAAGTGTATAAATGTCTAATATTGCACATCTAAAACAAACAATATAATATTGCATGTCAACTAATTGAAAAAATTTTTTTAATTTAATTAATGATTACATTTTATATAAATGATTTCATTCTTAGTGTAGAAGTAGATGTAATAGGATCATAACCAGGAGACAAAGTGGCTTAAACCTGACTATATTTAAAAGTAGATAAATTTTTAAGGGTGGATAAGGACTTAAGAGATCTGAAAATAAAACCTTTTATAAAGTTTTCTGAATACATGAAGGACAATATTATGATCAAATATAGCCTTGGAACACTTGTTGCATTTATATTTCTAATATCAAAATGGCAACAGGGGTCAAAATGAACAAAGCGATATTCATAGTTTTTTACCAGTTAACATAAAATTCTCTTACTGTTCCAATTCTCAATAGAAAACATTTTTTATAGAATATCCAATTTCTTAAATTATTTAATAAAATGAGACTTAGATTTGGTACCAAGAGAATGAGGGAAAAACTACATTATATCTTAATTGTTGTGGGCAAATAAAGAATAAAGACATTTTAAAATGAATTTTCAAATGAGAAGTGATGTGAATACTTGGTAGTGTTAAGTATAATAAACTCAAATGAGACAGAACTGTAGCATCAAATATACATTCTTATCACATGTACCCTTTAGAAGTTTATCAGTAAATACACAAGAGATTTTGATTGCATCTTGACAGTAGTGAATTCTGTTACACATCATTAAGTTGACAGATCCATCAAAATAATTACTTGGTGGTTAGGATACCATTGTTAAAAAAAAGTTCCTAAAGTGATCATAATGATAGTGATAATGATATAAATGATGGCTGATTACATCTAGAATCAAAAGTATTAAGTGGCCAATAAATAAAACCTGGAACTTTGGCACCTTGATTTCAGCAGCAGAAAAAAAATTTTTTGATGAGTGTTACCTCGAATGCTGTTTTGTTAGTATTTTCAAATTTGTTTTGAGGTATAATTACAAATTATAAGAATAAAGAGTTTATGCCTAGTGTTATGTGATAAAAATAATTTTAAACAAGGCATTTTGATTGGTTTATTTCCTTAAAGGGGAGATATATACTACTGAAATTTAAACACTGGCCTGCATTAGAAAGAGAGGTTTTAAATTATGACCATGAGGAAAGCATTGGGAATTATTTGGGAAGTTGGGTGAATTCATTGATTTATTTCCAGTGAAAGCATCTGTCATTGGCTGCCCAGCGTGTACTAGTCGCTGACTTCGGTATGAGGGATGGGGAAAAGCCATGGCCTTGTCCTGGAAGAACAGGGACACACCAGACTGGGAGTGATCACAGGGCAGGACTCAGCCAGTATCACTCTAGGATCTTGGCCCCAGTTTGCTTTAGAAACCCAGATGATGAGAACCTCAAGAGAATATTTTCATCTCTCCCTATAAATCAGTGGAAAATGTTATAAAGGAAACGGTGACCAGCAAGTAAAGTATACAAGAGGCAATAGCCTCCAACAGCCTTCAGGCAAGCTGAAATATTTACCAAGCCCTAACACTTGCTCCAATCTTGAATATTCCTAGGAGATACAGAGGTAGCCAAATGGAGAAAATCATGCTTCTTTCTCACTGAGCAAAACTGATGTTGCTGCTCAAATAAATGGATCTATGTCTCAAAAGCTTTATACTAGTAGGTAACTAAGGAAGGTCACATTAAGTAATATTTACAAGTATGTTTATGAATTATTTCCCTTTCTCTAAATGTGTGCTTCCATAAGCAATCCTATCTAATAGTGACATGCTAATTGACCATCACTTCATCACAAAGATGGCTGCAACCACAGCTGAAGCCAAGTTCCCATAAGGAGCCTTAAGCAATCAGCAGGGACCTGAGGCTATGCCCTCCCCTGGCCCCTCCCCTCACCCCGCCAGAGGGCTTGACAGAGGACCTCAGGCCATGCCTCCCACCTTAGCACCAGGCCAGGGGACCGGAGGCCTCACCCTCCACCCAGTGGGGCTTGATGCAGGACCTCAAGGTGTGCTTCCCATCATGATGCTAGGCTAGAGGACCTCAGGCTGCTCCCCCGCCCCCACACCAGGCTGAGGGACCTCAGGCTGTGCTCCCCACCGCAGCATCAAGCCAGGGGACCTCAAGTTGTGCCCCTCACCCCAGCAGCGGGCAAGGGGACCTGAGGCTGCGCCCTCCTGCCTGGCTGGGCTTGATGGGACCTCAGACCATGCCCTCCACCCAGCAGGGCTTGATGGGGGACCTCAAGGTGCACCCTTAGTGCTGGGTCAGGGGAATTCAGGCCCTGCCCCTACCCAGTGAGGCTTGAACAGGGACCTGAGGCTGTGCCTGCCTTCTGGTGCTGGGCTGGTGGACCTGAGACTGCAACACCTACCCAGCAGGGTTTGATGGGGGACCTCAGGCCATGTCCCCCACCTGGTGGGACTTGATAGAGGACCTCAAGGCACACCCCCTCCCTGATCTGGGCTTGGGGACCTCAGGCCATGCCCCCCATCCTGGTACCAGGCCAGGGGACCTGAGGCTATGCCCCCTGCCCAGCAGGGCTTGACAAGGGCTGGGGGCAGCCAGGTCTGGGTCTCACACGATTTTGAGGTGTATATGGGTGGGCAGGGACTTGACTCTGGGTCCCGTGGTGTGCCCAAGACATTTTACCAATTTTCTTTCATCTCTGACACTTCTATTATAGAGAAAGGGCAAATAGCAATATTAAATTATTTCCTCTAATTAATCCCCTTTTAATGTGCACAAATTTCATATACCATGTCACTAGTTTTTTAATTATAAAAAAAGGATGAAAGAAGAGAGGTAGGGAGAAAAGAGATGGGGAGAGGAAGACAGGGAGGGGGAGTGAAGCCTACCAGGAAGTTGTTCTTAAGTCTGGACAGACATGGTAAAACCACAATACAACAAAATCTCCATCCTCGTCTTTGGATCGGCAAAGGAACAATGAGCAGTGATTTGCTTCAAACTATTACCAAGACGTTTTCTTGGGGCTCATAGTCAATTTTATCCCAATTCTGTCATTTAAATATTGCTGGCTCTTACCAAGTCTGTTTTCAGTTTCCTGATGGGGAAAATGGCATGAAAAGGAATCGAATAGGAAGGATGAGAGGGTCAAGAGAGTTAATGCAAGTAGGGTGCTTAGGACACCACCTGGCACGCTTGTGATGAGTGCTGATTTTGTTATGATGATGATGATCATTATGTTATTTATTGAGTGTCCACTGTGAACAGAACACCATCCTGTGCTGAGCTGAGCTACTAGAAAATTGGCAGTCAACCCTCTACCCTCCAGGGACAAGACACACTGCTTTGGAACCAACAGTGTGAAGAAGCGTTTTATAGGGGAGCTCTAGTTGAACTAATTACCACCTACACACA
The DNA here is from genome assembly GCA_011751065.1 of Lasiurus cinereus. Lineage (NCBI taxonomy): Eukaryota > Metazoa > Chordata > Mammalia > Chiroptera > Vespertilionidae > Lasiurus > Lasiurus cinereus. Next base: position 8,770,427 of record JAAGEH010000389.1, read on the forward strand.
TCTGTGCCATTTGGTCCCTTGCCAGAATCTCTTATGTTATTGTGTGGATGTAGGCATATTCTTTCAGAGGTTTGATTTAAAGTAGTTGCTCACCGGCTTACTTCACTCAGTAGTTACTGCACCAGAACATGTTGGGAACTTAGGAAAATATAAGTTTCTAGACACCGCCCTCTCCCAATGAATATAGATCTTGAATCTTTGAAAGTCTTCAAAGATTCCTGTGCATATTACCTATTCTCAGTCACAGAAAACGCAGCTTAATGGAAATCATTACAATTTACACGCTGAAGAATAGACTATACATTAACATTATTTAATTGGAAAGGAAATGACCCCATAACTGTGTGACACAGGGCACTGCCCTGCCCAGGTGTCAGGAGGCAGCAGCTTTTGACGAAAGCTCTGCAGCCAGGCAGATTAGGCTGAAATCTGTCTCCCCCAGTTAATGGATGTGTGAATTTGGGCAAGTTACTTAACCTCCTGGTGCCTCAGACTCCTCATATATAAGAGAGTAATCATAGGTCTTATCTCATTGGTTGTGAAAATTAAGTACAACAGATATAAAACATGTGAAATACTACTTGACACATAGTATATACTCAGACACATAGTACACATTAAATGTTGTATGTACTCATCATAATGTCAGAAGTTATTGTTAATCTAAGTCCACATAATATAGTTAGTGGGTGTTTGAACATTAGGGATTTTCCCCTGTTCTCTTTATATTCTCAGTAATTCATTAAGTTAGAAGTCTGTCTTTTACAGCTATTTCTGAAAGTAAGCTTTGAAAAAATGAGTTAACATATAAAATAATTCTTCTGTAGCTCCAGGATTAATCTTTCCAATGACAAGAACATTCTTTTTAATCTGGTATAGTTTAATGCAACACAGAGAATTGCTTAGCAAATACTGATGAGTTATTATGGTAATTTCAAAAAGTCCAAAGATGACCACAGAAAATCTATTTAGGGCTGAAGGCAGAGGTAAACACCAGAGAAAATAAAAAGAAATTAACAAATCACCCTTTAGAGAGAATGGTTTCTCCAAGTAGATTTGTATTAAATCAAGGGAGAGCAAATAAATCTGTTTGCTAAAAGTATATACAAAGTCCTACTCATCCCTGCCTAATAGATCCCAGAGAAATCACAGATACTCTTTGTTAAATAATATACAAGGATCATAAATTTGTCTCTGCCTAAACTGAAGTGAATGGGAAATTTGCGGTTACTTCTGTGAGATTATACTTTGTGTGAAATGCTCCCCCACAAACGTCCTCTAACTTTAGGCCCACAAATTATTAATTTGTGTTATGGCTGTTACGGGCAATGCCTGGCAATTTAGCCAGATCCTGAAATCTCAAATAAAAGTAAATGGTTAAAATTGAAGGAGTTGGAAGGAGACTATTATATTGCTTTGATGAGAGTTGGCATGTTCCTATTACATCAGCAATAATTTTTAAAGACCTGAATGATGTACAGACTGATGAATAATTCAGATTCATTTATTAATCCACTGACCCTACACATGGCTTCATAAAAATGAAAATAACGTTGTCCTCCTCCTTTATTTTCCATAGGATGGAATATGTATACATAGCTGCATAGAATTTGTTGGTGTAGTTTGCTCCAGCACACATATATTTGCATGTCATACATTTAGAAGAAATGTTGAGATAAACAATTTCCATAACTTGTACAAAGGAGACCATTTTGCCCCCTACTGGAAGCTGACTTAGATCTGTGAAAAAGACAATGCAGAAATCATGTAACAACTGGTTACCTGGCAACTAGAAACTAGACAGTAGAGCAGTACCATTCTATGTCCTCAGTCTAGGATTGACACAAGGAATTGCCACCAGGGCATTTGCAGGGCTACCTCCTAGGAGACTATGAATTTTCTTCCATGGCTGCTCATCTCTAAGAATGTAAAGCCATCACAGTAAATTATTTTACTTAGGAAATCGAGTCATCAGTGATGCTATTAGTCCAAATAGATATTCTAAGAAAAGAAATATATTTATTGTAGGCAAGAATAAATGAGCTCATTCTTTGAATAGGTTGTGTGTGAGACATCTTTGGGACACCAATAAGAAGACTATTAGGAATTTGGAAAATTCGCCCTTAGATGGGGTACATGAATTGTCCATATTGTCCTAACCATTCATTTGCAAGTCATTTATTTACAGTAATATTAGGTGATCTGTTACTTTATCAGTAGGTCCTGCCTGTCTTCTAAGCCTTAACTCTCCATAGCCAATTTCAGTAAGTATTTTCCAGTCAATTATTTAACACAGTAATAAACTGAAGTTTGGGCTATCACCCTATGACAATAGATACTAGATACAAAAGGTATTTGTAATACAAAGTTTCCTGTAAGGCTTTAAAAAATAGGTGTGTGGAAAATATGAAACTCTTGGTTTAAAAGACTTCTTACCTCCATGACCTATAACAATAAAAGCACAATAGGCTCATTAGAACAGATAGCAGAACAACCGCCCAGATGAAGCTGGGGCTGCGAGGGTCAAGACATGCTGCTGCAGCTGCGAGGGCTGAGCCCCTTGCATGAATCTCATGCATCGGGCCTCTAGTAGTTTCATAAAAGCTTTAAGAGAGAAAATTATGAAAGAATTATTCAGGATGCTCATTTTGGAGAGGATGGATAATGGTTTCCACTGACCTCCAATGGGTTGGGCCGTATTGATTTACCACTTAGGTAATATATGTCTCCTACTGTTTTTCAGACGAACTATTTTTTAAAAAAATATATTTTATTGATTTTTTTACAGAGAGGAAGGAAGAGGGATAGAGAGTTAGAAACATCCATGAGAGAGAGACATCGATCAGCCATCTCCTGCACGCCCCCTACTGGGGATGTGCCCTCAACCAGGATACATGCCCTTACTGGAATCGAACCTGGGACCTTTCAGTCTGCAGGCCGACGCTCTATCCACTGAGCCAAACCGGTTTCGGCCAAATGAACTATTAATTCATAGGCTGACCCAATAATCTAGTCATTGCAGACTAGAACAGTGTAAGTAAATACACTCCCAGAATTTGTTGAAGCAAAGCATCCATGAGTTTCCTCAGGGATAGACATGTTGTATATACATGGCAGAGAGAAAGCTGGTGATGAGTTTGTCATACTATCCACAGGGTACTTAAATGATAAAAACAGATGTCAACAGAGGGATGTTAAAGGTATCCCCAGATTCCAAGAGAATGAAGAAGGAGTAAGCAAGAAGCTAAAATGATTTTATCACTCTCAAAAGGGCAATGCAGACAAGAATTCTCACAAGATAAAGAATATGCCTGTGGGCTACACCTAATCCAAAAAGTGTCAAAACAAAATCACCACAACTATAGTTGTCAAATAACATTTAATCTTTCTTTAACTCATTACCCTCCCAGTTTTCACCCCAAAGAAATCTGCTGTGGCACATAGGTAAGTAGGGGAAGGATGGACATCTCTCCCCAGTAGTGGGTGTCTCCTTTACAACAGGCCCAAGAGAGGAGAGAAGAGAGAAAGCTCAATCTTATATCACATGTTGGGTTTATATTACAACATTGGAGAGAACATTGTATTAGGGAATTGGGAATTTTTTCTGCAACTTAAAGTTATTATACACCCTTGTGTTTCCTAAAGGTGAATAGAGAAGCCTGCCCAAATGTTCATCTCAAGGTCAGCAGCAAAATTTGCCCCAGTGAGCATATGTAAAGGCACTATGGAAGACCAAATAATTCCTTTATGATTTTATGCCATGAACAGTGCTTGTGCAATGTTCCTGTTACTATGACCACCTCCTAACATGATCAGAAGTCAGAAGACTGTAGCAGTCCACTGCCCACCCCATGCCATATCTTCTGCTCTAGCTTTTGTGTGTATGTTTGAATAGTTAATTTAGTTTTTTAAATTTTAAATCATTGATTTAATTTTTCAATTACAGTGGACATACATATTAGTTTCAGGTGTACACCCTAGTGATTAGACATTATATAACTTACTAGTGATCATCCTGATAAATCTCATAACAATGTTACAATATATATAGTTATTAAGTTATTGACTATATTCTCTATGCTGTACTTTACAGCCCCATGACTATTTTGTAATTACCAGTTAATTTCCTCACCTTTTCCTCAACCCTTCTCCCATGTGACAAGCATCAAAATCTTCTCTGTATCTATAAGTCTCTTTCTGTTCTGCTTGTTCTTTTGTTTTCTTTTTTAATATTTCATTGTTTATAGATATGTGTTTATTGTCATTTTACTATTAATATTTGTTTCTTTTCTCTTTCTGCTTATTTCATGTAATACTGTTTTGGTGGTGATGAACTCCTTTAGCTTTTTCTTGTCTGTGAAGCTCTTTATCTGACCTTCAATTCTAAAAGATGGCTTTGCTGGGTAGAGTAATCTTTGTTGTAAAACCTTGCTTTTCATCACTTGGAATATTTGTTGCCACTCCCATCTGGCCTGCAAAGATTCTGTTGAAAAATCAGCTGACAGTCTTATGGCAACTCCGTTGTAGATAACTGTTTTTTCCTTGATGCTTTTAAGATTCTCTCTTTGTCTTTTTTTACCTTTTGCATTTTAATTATGATATATCTTGCTGTAAGCTTCTTTGGGTTCATCTTGTTTGGGACTCTCCACACTTCCTGGACTTATGTGTTTATTTCCTTCACCAGGTTAAGGAAGTTTTCCAACATTATTTTTTAAAATTATTTTTAATTTGTTGGTCTTGCTCCTCTTCCTGGCACCCCCATGATGAAAATGTTGGTGTGCCTGAAGTTGTCCCAGAGGGCTCTTATACTATCCTCATTTTTTAAAAATTCTGTTTCCTTTTTGCTGTTCTCATTGGGTGGTTTTTGCATCCTTATATTTCAAACCACTGATGTGGTTCTTGGCTTCATCTTCTCTATTATTGATTCCCTGTAAATTATTCTTTATTTCAGTTAGTGTATCCTTCATTTCTGACTGTTTAATTGTTTCTATGTCCCTTTTTTGTGCATTTAAATTTCTCACTAAATTCCTTGAGCATTCTTATAACTATTGTTTTGAACTCTGTATCCATTCATTTGCTTGTCTCCATTTCATTTCGTTCTTCTTCTGGAGATTTCTCCTATTTTTTCACTTGGGACCTGTTTCTTTTTTCTTCATTTTGGCTGCTTCCCTGTGTTTGTTTTTATATATTAGGTAGAGATGCTATATCTTCCAGGCTTGATAGAGTGTCCTAATGTAGTAGGTGTACTGTAGGCTCCAGTGGCAAAGCCTCCCCATTCTCTTGAGCCTCACTCTGTGTGGGCTGTGTATGCCTCCTGTTGTAGTTGAGCCTTAATTGCTGTAGGCACATCACTAAAAGGGATTTATCCCGGACCAATAGACTGCAAGGACAAGATGGAATCATTGTGGAGTATTACCTGGGCAGGGGCCCACCCCACAGAGCAGGACTTATTTTAGCAGAGCTCTGGTGCTTCCTGAGTCTGCCCCTTGAGTGTGTAACTTATGGAGGTGGTTGGGTGGTGTTTTGATGTGATCTGAAGCTGTCCACTGGGTATGCTGACCTCCTGAGAAGTTCAGGCTAAGGTGAACAGCCACCCATGTTCTGACCAGGTCTTCCTGGCATGTGCTACAAAGTCATCTCCAGATATCTGCTACTTGTTCAGGCTTTAGAGGTGCCTAGAGGAGGCCAATCTAGGAACCAAGGCTGGATGCTGCTAGTGCCTGGCCTGGGGCCACATAGCCAGAGGTGCAGGGCATGCTGAGGCCAGATGCTGCTAGTTGGAGAGATTTTTAGGAGAGTCTGAAGCATGAGCTAATATAGACCATTTATATGGAAAAAAACACTGGATACAGCTTGGATGGGTCTGTAAATTTGGTGGGGTAGGGTCTCAGCGAATCACCAGGGTTGAGCAAACAGTACTAGCCAGGTTGATGGAAACTCAGATTTAATACTTGCCTGTTGCTCTGTGTGGGGAGGGCTCACCAAAGGACCAATGGCTTCTGCCAGCATTTTTGTCTGGGAGAAAGTTGACCCTCCATCTCCTGCCCCAAAGCCAAACTCAGTTCTTTCCCATATGTTTATGGTACCTTTTGAACTGATGCCCCAGCACTTAGCTCAGAGGGAGTAAGTCTGAGTAAATCCATGGGCAGGCTGTTTAAGAGGAACTTTCTGGGACTTCAGCAGTCTCTGTCTCCCTCAGCTTCAACACTTGTTTTTACAGCCAGAAGTTATAGTAACTTCTCTTTCTGGCACTGACCCTGGTCTGGGGGCTTGATGTGGAGTTGTGACCCCCTGCTCTTCACAGGGAGTGGAGGTTATTCAGCCAAGAAATTCCTTCCAGCTTTTATCTGCCACACATGGGTGTGGGAACAGCCCATTCAATGTTTCTGCCCCCACCCCCTCCCACCAATCAGTCTTGATGTGACTTCTTTAATTTCTTAGTTGTAAGATCTCTGTTCAGCTAGATTTCAGGTGGTTCTGAATGATAGCTGTTCTGTAGTTTAGTTGTAATTTTGATGTGGTTGTGGGAGGATGCCAGTACTGCATTTACCTATGCCCCCATCTTGACTGGCAAACTGTTCTAGCTTTTCTGACTTACCATGCCTCTGCTGGGTAAATGATACAACTTGAGTATTTTTCAAGTGTGCCCTTTCCATTTTTATCAGTTCTAATTTTGAAAAAAATTCCTTAGTGACTTTCAATCTACTTCCCGAATCTTCTATCATGTTGCCCTAATTCTGTCTTTTCTAGTTATACACAATAAATTAAGTGCCTCTTTCATATGATAGTTCTTAGGGCTCTTGAAAAGAACCATCATTATAACTTTCCCCCCAGCCTCTATTCTTCACACTAAACCATCACAGTTTCCTCTGACTGTGCTTTATTCTTTTTTTAAAATATATTTTATTGATTTTTTACAGAGAGGAAGGGAAAGGAATAGAGAGTTAGAAACATCGATGAGAGAGAAACATCGATCATACCCCCTGCTAGAGATGTGCCCACAACCAAGGTACATGCCCTGGACCGGGAATCAAACCTGGGACCATCAGTCCACATGCCAACGCTCTATCCACTGAGCCAAACCAGTTAGGGTGGATTGTGCTTTATTCTGTTCATCACTTCCTCAGACAAATATCTCCAGGTTAGGAAGCATTCCACCACCCTAAGAAGTATGAACAACACTTTCCTACAACTATCAGCTATAATGGACATTTTCATAATAAGTATTGATATGCTTTCCAAACATGAGCTTTTTGATAAAGTGGAGAATCTTTAGATTTGATTGACTTGTGAGATCTAATGCTATTACATCTTTTTATGTTTCTGTGTGGGACTTCCTAGTATGATGAGTGCTCTTGGCCTCCTGCCTATCCCTTACTTGTGCATCCCCAGAGGATGTGAGTTGCCAAGTTCATAAGTGACAGCCATTGCTGCACTTTTTATAACAATAGTCTATTAACAGGTTATAAGTAATGGTGGTTAAATCTCCCCCCAACCTCCTTACCTCCTCTCCCCCACCCCCATACCACCCCAATACCATGAAAAGACAGTGATCTGGAGAGACCAAAATTTTTCCTAAGACAAACTACCCAAAAACTAGACTGGCAATGAGGCAGGAAATGGAGAAATACTAGGGGTTGTGGGGGAGAGAGAGAAGAGAGAAACTGAAAATAATATATTTATAGTCCTTTTCTAAGCTACTTTCTCCACACAAAATTAACTAATGCTTTCATCACATTTTCTCACTTAGTAGTCAAGAACAAATGGGCATAATTTATTAATCCCTAAAATCCTAATACTTGGCCCTCTGATTTGGTACTCTATCTCAGAAAAAAAAAAGAAAAAAGAAAACGAATTATATTTGGAGAATGCTTAAGGGTGACTTCGGTGCACTTGGGCCAATGGGGTTTTCAGAATGACAGCCCACCCAGCAGCTAATTGTGGCTAGAACTTATAAGCTGATGTCATTTTTAATGGGGTGGTTTGTTTGAAAAAGTCAAGCTAATAAGGCATTAATGTGGGGTCCTCAGCAACTGACCTTGAAATACATAGGTACAGATTTTATGTAAGCAGGAATAGCTGGAGCAGGTTTAATTATATGGAAAACAATCTTTGTGTAGACAAGACAAGCTTTTTACGCAATGAAAGAACAACGTTTTACTACTTTCTTGTGTCTTGTGATTTGCAGACAAGGAGGAGAGGACTGCAAAAGCAATTGAGTTTTATAAGTAGCATAGAGCACTAATAAGGCCCTCACTTCCAAATGTTAGTTCCACACCCAGATATAGAACACCAACTCAACTCACCAAACACCTTCCTACTGAGACAAAGTAGAATAGTAAATTGGCAAGAATGACTTCTAGAGCTTTATCTCTTTGGTCTCTTAATGCAAAATTTTAAGAAGATTTGATTTGGCACTTTAAAGACTTGGAATTCAATTTTTAAGGACATAAACATGCAACTTAGGTTTGAGCTTCAATTTCTTTCTGGAAATTTATAGGAAGAATGAATATATATTAAAATTGTGAGCAGCTCTATATTGTTGGCCTTAAATTATTATTTTAACTTAATGTTGTCTTAAAGTCAGTGTAAAACCTATGTTGACCTATACTGGACTACATGTCTGGGAACTATGGAATGACAAATGAAGAGGTAGTGAATTTTCAATCCTGAATATGGTGAGGTCTTGATATGCTTTAATCAATATGTTGTTCTAAGCTTTTTTTGAGGTTTCTGGAGACAAATTTGCAGCAATCACCAGCAGTTCCAGGAGGATCCTCAAGGGAACAATTGTTAGTATTAGGGGAGACACCTCTTGCAGCAGGATTTACACAGGCTTAATATTTCAGACAAATAGGTTAAGAGAATCAAGAGCTAAGAATGTGAGGAATAACTCAGGAAAAGGCCACTTGTCCACCCCCTTCCTCCCTCCCCCTTCTCCTCCCCATCCCTATTCCTCAAATTTCCATGTGGAGTCACCTTACTGAAACAATACATCTGACCACTTTCCAACTTCTTTCTTATCTTTTACACCAGAGAAGTAAGATACCTGGTTGGTGCAATAGAGATCGGCCCACCTTTCCAAGTACCTAGGATTTAATCTACTAAAAGGTCAAAACATCCATAATTTGGTTTCTTTTATTCACTCTCTATCTGTGGTCATGAGGAAATGATACTACATCTATGTATCTCCTCTGCAGGATTAAACCGTCCTCGGGTAGGCTGTTTCTAAAGCCAAAGTGAGAGCAGGAGAGAAAGAATATTGGTAATGTAGTCTGATCCTAACAATGAAGCGACAATGAGGGCAAAGTAAAAAGAAAATGAGAAAATGTGTCCTCAACAGACATGCAGGACAGAAACAATAAAGGAGTTCTTCAGAGAGAGGAAAAATGAACCCCAGGGGACTCATGAAGATTCGGGAAGAAATAACAAGTCTTGGAAATGGTAACCACATGTGATAAATCAAAATATGTCAGCTCAAATCAAGTCCCACAATATGCTTAATATGAATAATTAAAATACATAATGCAAGTTGTGGGTAGTAATTGGTAAAAGAAGTTAAAGTGGTTCAAGTTCCTAAGATTATCAAGGAAGTAGCCAAAGTAATTATTTTCATTATTTCATGGAAAAAGCTAGGATGCTTTTTGTAATCTCCAGGTTAACCAGAAAGACATTAGGGAAAAAAACAAAACTGAAAGAATTGTTTAGAAATCAGTAAAAGAGAAAAACAGATTGATAAAAAAAAAAATAGAATACTAAAAAAGAAAGCAGAAAAAGACAAAAACGGAAAAAAATAGGTGGGCAAACTAGACATAAATAGTAAGATCGTAGGAACAATAAACACATAACTAAGTAAACTACATACAAGCAAAAGTATATTATTATTAGACTGGATAAAAAAGTAAAATTATATTACATGCTACTTATAAGAAAACCACCTTATGTAAACCAATATCAAAAAGTAGAAAATAAAAGGATAGAACATCCTATCTAATAAAAGAGTAATATGCAAATTTATCATCATTCCAACGCACAAGATAGCTGCCCCCATGTGGTCAAAGATAGCTGCCCCCATGTGGATACAAGATGGCCGCCACAAGAAGGCTGGCAGGGGAGGGCAGTTGTGGATGATCAAGCCAGCAGGGGTGGGTTTCTGGGAGGGACCAGGTCAGCAGGGGAAGGCAGTTAGAGGTAACCAGGCCTGCAGGGGAGGACAGTTAGGGGTCACCAGGTTGGCAGGGGAAGGCAGTTAGGGGCAATTGGGATGGCAGTAGAGCAGTTAGGTGTCGATCAGGCTGGCAGGGGAGTGGTTAGCAGGTGCTTAGGCTGGCAGGCAGAAGTGATTAGGGACAATCAAGCAGGCAGGCAGGCAGGCAGGCATGGACCAGGCTTCTAGTTAACCAATAATAACCTTGTTTAGTGATAGTAATATCTAACAGAGTTGAGTCAATAAATGAGATAAAAGATGACATTTTTCAATGGTAAAGAGGAATGGTAGACTAGGACTATATCTTCAGTAGCATAAAATAAATCAAATACATAGCACTAGACCCAATAAAATTTTCAGGAGATCTCTTCAGTGAAAAATCTAAAATATCATTGAAAGGCATTAAATATAATCTAAATAAGTAGAAGAATGATTCTGCCCATGGATTGTAAGGCACATTATTATAAAGATACCATTATCCCCAAATTGATTTGTAGATTCAGTGCAATCCAAATCAATATCCCTGAAAGATTTTTTTTTGTAGACATTGATAAGTTAATTCTAAAACTTACATGGAAAATGTAGGGGCAGAACTTGCTAATATGATTTTGAAACATAACCAAATAGCCTGGCTTATTATAAAGCAATAACAATTTAGATAACTGTAGATAAAAATAGACCAGGGAAACAGAACAAAGAGATGAGAAACAGACACACATAAGCTAGAAGAGGCAGTGTTAAAATTATATATGTGAGTGTTATTTATATTATATATATATTATGATTGCTTATTGTTTATAAGATAGCTGATGCCACAATGTGATGGAGAAAAGATGATTCTAGATTACTTGGTTATCCATCCATATGCTAAAAACTAAATCTACCCTCACATGACACATAGATATTAATTCCAGATGGATTGGAGCTCTGTGAAAAGCACAAAAATAAAGATTTTAAAGAAAAATAAAATATTTTCAAGAACTTGTATATATTAACACATATATATAGCATCATATCTAATAAAAGAGTAATATGCAAATTTACCATCATATATATATATATATACCTAAGCAACTGTCTGACCATTTAACTATCTGACCAGTAACTATGATGCACAATGACCACCAGGGGGCAGATGCTCAACGAAGGAGCTGCTGAGCTGCTGTTACTTGGCAGCTGCAGTTCTCGGATGAAGCTCCAGGAACCAGAGAGGAGGGAGCTCGATTCCAGGGTGTATCAACTGAAAACCACCCTCTTACAATCCAGGACCCCTTGGAGGATGTCAGAAAGCTGGTTTCTGCCCCATCCCCACAGGCCAGGCTGAGGGATCCTGCACCAGGCCTCTAGTTAATAAGAACACAAAGCACTGACTATAAAGGGAAAGGTGATAAATTGGACTATATTCAAGTTTTGAAGTTTTGTTTATTAATATAGCATTAAGAGAATCAAAATCACCCACAAAGTAAAACATAATATTGGTAATACATTCAGAAAAAGGACTAGCATACAAAAATGAAGAGTTCCTATTAATCAGTTAAGACAATGCCAGAAATGTGTAAAAGACTTCACAGAGAGTCTCAAAATGACAACAAGCATATGAACACTGGTAAAATATTATTGTTGTTATGAGAAAATCAAAACTACAAAACACTCAAACATTCATGGTCAATTGATTTCTCACAAGGATGTCAAAGCAATTCATTGGGAAAGAATGGTCTTTTCCACTAAATGGTGCTAAACAACTGGATATCCACATGTAAAAAAATAAAGCTGAAATCCTATTGTCTGCAAAATAAAGTTGGAACTCACACTGTCTATAAAAATGTGCTCAAAATGGATCAAAGACCTAAATGGAAAAGCAAAAACTATGAAATTTTCAGACAAAAATACAGGTGCAAATCTTCATGACCTTGGTTTAGGCAATGGTTTCTTACATGTGACATCAACAGTATAAGCAACCAAACTAAAGTCTGATACATTACACTTCATCAAAACTAAAAATGTATGCAAACCAAAGGATTCCATACGAAGTAAGTTAAAAGACAACTCAGAAAAAGGGAGAAAATACTTGCAAATCATATATCCAGAATATAAAAAGAACAATCAGATCTCAGCAATAAAAAAAGACAACTCAATAAATGAGCCAAAAATTTATACAGACATTTCTCTGAAGAAGATACATAAGTGGGAAATAATTACATGAAAGATATTCAGTGGCATTAGGCATTAGGAAAATTAAGTCAAGACCACAAGACAATCTCACTTCACACCCATTAGGATAGCTATGATTTAAAAAATGGAAAATAAAAAGTATTATTTTTTTAATTTTTTATTAATTTTTATTAATTTTTATACATATCTCCCCATTGCCCCCCCTCTCTCCCAGGCATACCCCGAGCCCCCAGTGTCTGTGATCATTGGTTATGCTTATATGCATGCATACAAGTCCTTTGATTGATCACTTATCTATCCCACCTAACTTTAATCTTTCTGCTGTAATTTCACAGTCTGTTTGATGCTTTATGATTTTTGACCTCCTTAGAATTATCAGTCTACTCCCTTTCTGTGCTACTGATTCTATTATATTCACCAGTTTATTCTGTTGATCAAATTTTTAATTCACTTAATTTTTTAGATTCACTTGTTGATAGATATGTATTTGTTGTTCATAATTTTTTGTCTTTTACCTTTTTCTTCTTCCTCTTCTCAAAGAGTACCTTTCAGCATTTCATATAATACTCCTTTGGAGTTGATAAACTCCTTTAGCTTTTTCTTATCTCTAAAGCTCTTTATCTGCCCTTCAATTCTGAATGATAGCTTTGCTGGATAGATTATTCTTGGTTGTAGGTTCTTGCTGTTCATCACGTTGAATATTTCTTGCCAATCCCGTCTGGCCTGCATCGTTTCTGTTGAGAAATCAGCTGACAGTAGTATGGGTGCTCCCTTGTAGGTAATGAACTGTTTTTCTCTTGCTGCTTTTAATATTCTCTCTTTGTCTTTTGCTCTTGGTATTTTAATTATGATGTGTCTTGGTGTGGTCCTCTTTGGATTCCGTTTATTTGGGGTTCTGTGTGCTTCCTGGACTTGTAAGTCTATTTCTTTTACCAGATGTGGGAAGTTTTCAGTCATTATTTCTTTAAATAGGTTTTCAGTATCTTGCTCTCTCTCTTCTGGCACCCCCACAATTCTGATGTTGGTACGCTTGAAGCTGTCCCAGAGGCTCCTTACATTATCTTCACATTTTTGGATTCTTTTCTCTTCTTGCTTTTCCAGTTGAATGTTTTCTGCTTCTTTATATTTCAAATTTTTGACTTGATCCTTGCCTTTCTCTAGTCTGCTGTTAGGACTCTGTATAATAGTTTTTATTTCAGTCAGTGTATGTTTAATTTCTAGTTGGTCTTTTTTTATCTTTAGTTGGATCTTTTCCATCTCCTCTTGGGTCTCACTAAATTTATCCATCTTTTCTAGCATATTCTTGAAAAACCTTATAAGCGTGGTTTTGAACTCTATATCCAGTCGTTTTTTTCCCTCCATTTCTTTTGTTTGTAATCCCTTCCCTTGTCTTGGCATTTTCACTATTCTGGGGGAAAACTTCTGTGTTGAATTCAGCTTTATGATACCAGACGCAAAGCTGCAGAAGCCTCTGTTGAGCTTGGGAGGGGTGGAGTCTCAGGGCTTAAGGGACCGCCTTGCCTTCCAGTCTGCCCCGCCCTCCACGGCCCCTGAGTCTCACGTGACTGGGTAATCGCTGGAGTGGTCCTTGTGCGCGCACCCGCAGTGCCTCTAACCGCTGCCTTTCCGGCTCCCCTGTGCACCAGGACCACACGAGACTAGGTCCCCAGGGTTTCGCCCAAAACAGGGGCTTAGTGAAGTTAGAAGTGTCACAGTTGGGAGGGTCTGTCTCCCGCCCACTCGTGAAAGCCAGCGGCACAATCGGCAATCTCTCCTGCGCGCAGTGCCGTGCGCGTCACCAGGCCTTTGATCTTTTGCAGCTCCCCTAAATTTCCATGCACTTCTCCCTTTTCACAGTCCAAACTCCCCCCGTATGAGTTTCAGCTGGATCTGGGGTTTAGTGTTGTAGGATAAGGGGTTCAATGCCTTTGAGAGTCTCCGTTTCCCTCCCGCCAGAGAAAGCCAGCCAGGTACTCTGGCACCCGCTCTCTCCTCGCGCGCGGCTCCGTACCTCAGCTTTTTGCAGATCCTCTGGGTTTCTGTGAGCCCTCTCTTTCCCTCTAGTTGTAGAACTTCCACTCAGCCAGCTCTCCTGTGGTTCTGGATGATGTCCGTTCTGTCTTTTAGTTGTAGTTTTGAAATTGTTGTGTGAGGCAGCAGTGTAGGTGTTTACCTATGCCGCCATCTTGGATTCCCCCCAAAAGTATTATTGAGGTTTTAAGAAATTGAAAGCCTCAGATATTCATGGGGAAAATGTAAAATAGTGCAGCCATTTTGGAAAATCATTTGGTAGTTTCTCAGAAAGTTAAAAGTTACCATATGACCCAGCAATTCTACTCCTAAGTAAATACTCAGAACTAAAAACATGTCTACACAAAAACTTGTACATGAATATTAATTCATAGTATACCAAAGCAGAAACAAACCAAATTTCCATCAACTGATGAATGGATAATGAATGTAGTGTATCCATACAATGAAATATTATTCATAAAAAGGATGAAGTTTTGATTCCTACTACAACTTGGAAGAACCTTTAAAATTTTATACTAATAGAAGCCAGACACAAAGGGTCACAAATTGTATGACGCTATTTACTCAAAATGTCTAGACTAGGCAAATCCATACAGAGAGGAAAGCAGATTAGCGTTTTCAAGGCCTGGGGATAGAGAGGAATTGGGAGTAACTGCTGAGAGGTTTGGGGTTTCTTGCTTGGGTGATGAAAATGTTCTGGATTTAGAGGAGGATAATGATTGTACAACACTTTGAATATTCTAAAAAGTACTGAGTTGTAAAGAGTGAATTTTATGGTATTTGAATATCTCAATTTTAAAAATATAAAATAAAACCATAATCAATGCCACATCATACCAATCAGAATAACTAAAATGAAAAATACTGATTATTAAAAGTTGATCACAACATGTAATGACTGACTCACACACTTCCGGTGGAAGTATAAATGGGAACAATCTCACTGGAAACTCTCTAGCTATTTCAACTAAAGCTGAAAACATGCATACCCCATGATCCTTCAATTCTCTCAGCATATATGCTATAAAACAGGTAAGCATGTTCACATGATTCACATACTGTATGCTGAAAGGACTTTTATATCAGCAGTATTCATGATGTTTCCAAACTGGAAGCTACCTAAATGTCCACAAGAGTAGAATGGATTAAAACACTGTAGAAATGTTCATTCATTGAATCTCTATACAAAACAATGAAGGAGAACAAACTGTTTTTACATGAAATAACATTGATGCATCTCATAAATATAAGGCTGGGCAAAATAAGTCATGCATAAAAGAATGTGGACTACATGGTTATATAATATAAACTTGAAAAATAAGTAAAATTAATCTAATATATTACAAGACATGTGATAATGAGAAAGGTGCAATATGAGACCCCTCCTAGAGTTCTGTTCTCTTTTTTTTTATCTGGGTGCTGGTGGCAAGGTGAATTAATTTTATGAATATCATTGAGATCTTTTTGTGGGTGGACTTATTTGCATGTATGTTATACAGAAACATACGTAGTTTATGTTTATGTTAAAATAAACAATAAAGTTTAGAGAGAAAAATCATGTGTATATGAATATTTAATATGTTTTACAACTAGCATTTCAAATCATTTGATATTTTGGGACTAGAGATGATAACAATAAGACTTTAATGTGGAAACCCACTGAAGGATTCTCTCCAAATTGAAGAACTAGCTAGTACTACACTTCAGCCACAATGTCAAATGTTTATGGGTATTGACCACATTATCCCATTTCCCATTTCTTTTATTGCTATGATCATGATACTCCATATATAGACTTAGCAAGTCTCTAAAGAGGAAATGTAAATGAAAAGAGAATGTATGTGTGTGTGTTTTTCTTTCGTTCTTTCTTTCTTTTTTTTACTGAATGCATGCTAGTCCTTAGAGATTGCCTCAGCCTTTTCCTAGATTTTCTCAACAGAGCTTAGAATATTAAGAAAAACTGATATCAAAATTATATGTCTATAGCTTTAAGAATCTATAATGCCTCATCTGAAAAATAAGAATTTATTCCTCTGCAGTTTGGGGAGGATTTCCATGATTTCCCAAATGGTAATAATTAGTATGATTCCATGTCAATTTACATATGTAAAAGCATTTAAAATTTCATTTAATCTCAGTCTTTATAATGGGTTGCTACTCCTGATCATCCATGCTTAGAGTGAAATACATATTTTGAATGTTTTTAAATTACAAGCTGTGCATATTCTTATGGGGATAAAAATATTTTTATTAGCTACTAAATTTTTTACACTTGTAAAAGTCCACAATGTTTTTCAAGGCTGAATTCAATTCTAACTCCCTGCCTTCATATTAAAGCCTACACAAACTGCTCCATATGAATAGTTATTTAATCTTTTATTAGAGCTTTTAATTTTACTGTTCAGGCCAGGAAGCTTGGCTTCCTCCATAATCAGGGAAACCCAAGCCTCTTGCTGTGTGGCCGCAGCCAGCCATCTTGGTTGGGTTAATTTGCATACTCGCTCCTGATTGGCTGGTGGAAATGGCTTGTGGGTGTAGTGGAGATGTAGTCAATTTGCATATTGCTCTTTTATTAGATAGGATTGTAGTAATTTTTGGTTGCATGTCAGTGAAATGGCTACATCTACCAGTAAAAGGGAGGGCAGGGCAGAGCGTTAGCATGATTCATGGTGGAAGAAAAACCTGAACTAATGATGCATAATAATGATAAACAGCTGCCAGAGACTTAGCTACACTTTCTAATTTGCACATTATTTCTGCCTTTATCCAGCGCACTCTAAATGTTACATATACACATCATTTTCGTCTGTACCTGGCACAATGTTGCAAGTACCTGCTTATAAAATGAGACTAAATTAGATTTAATTAATCCAATTTTGATTAAATTCTTTACTTAAATCATTATTCACTTAAACAACTATATTGCCATGGCTATTATACTTCTTTGCGTATATTAGTATATTACCAAGCACATTCAGAAATATTTACTTGAATAAATGTTGATAAATATTATAAATAAATATTTACCTGAATGCATAACTATAGGATATAATTATAATTATGAAATGTGAAATTAACATGATTGATCTAGCAATGTCATTTCTGTTTCCCCTAATTGAAGGACACCTTACTGGTGCACTCAGGAAAAGAAACCAAGATATTGGAAAAATAAAGACTATGGCTGAATAAAATTATGTTGCTGGAATAGTCTTATTAAGGGCAGCAGCACAAATAATAAAAAAAAGTAGATAGGGAAAAATGAGTATATAGGTGATGGCATGATGGACAAAGTCTAGAGTTGAACAACTCAACCCTGGGGTACAATCCTAGCTCTGCCGCTTGTTGTGAATTCATGAACCAATTCTTACATTCACTTGAGCCCCTGTTTCAGCCTCGGAGAATAGGCAGGACAGATCCTACTTCAAAGAGGAACTCTGACAAGACAACACATAGACAACGCCTGGGGTCCAACAGGGAGCAGGGCACACTATGCCTTGTTAGGTTACCACTTTTTCAAAAGAAAGTGGAAATCAGCTTATTCTTCATTGGAATAGGTCAAATAATAAAAACAATTTACAGAAGCACAAACCTTGTCATGTTAAAATACTACTTACATTTTTTATTAAGAAAATGTCAGGTGCAACATCTCCTTTGACTCCATAATGAGAACACAAATTAGGGAAAGCCTAATTTATTTAGATTAGCTGAGAGATTTGCTTAAGGCCAAATGGAGGTCTATAGTCAAATCAGAACAAAAGCCCAGGTCTGCTGACTTTGAGCTATGTGCTAAGATGTACTCTTTATCTGAGCTCCAGGTGGCATCTATTGTGTGTGTGTGGGTGGAGGGGAGAAGGGGAAGCTAGCTGGTTAGGGGAGCTTGCTGTAATTAGCCCTCCTAACTGAATATCAGATCAGAGCAAAGACAAGTAGGTAGGAAATCAAGAATATTCACTGTGTTCAGAGCAGATTGCCTGTGCAACAATAAATTAAAACTATAAAAGAGAACAAACTGCATACTGAGGAAAGGAATCACACAAAATCTGAACTAATGATGTATAACAATGATAAAAAGCCATAGACTTAGCTACACCTTCTAATTTTCACATAGTTTTAGCAAGAGCAAAAAGAAAAAGATGGGCCAGGCCGGTGTGGCTCAGTGGTAGAACTTCAACCTATGAACCAGGAAGGTCACCCAGGTTGTGGGCTTGATCCCAGTGTGGGGCATGCAAGAGGCAGCCAATCAGCTATTCTCTCTCATCATTGATGTTTCTATCACTCTCCCTCTCCCTTTCTCTCTGAAATCAATCCAAAAAAATTTTTTTTAAAGGAAAAGATTGTGTATATGGAGAAAAATCACACAAGTGTAACTTACCTTGCCAGTAGAGCATGGGCCTATCCCCTCTGTATTCTGATATCTTTACTTCCTACCCTATCCCATCCAGTATCAATGCAATAGCTTAGTTACAACTAAAGAAGCCAATAGACTCAGGGCATGTTTCAGTTGGAAACATAAAATGGGGAAATAAAATTAGGCTCTTTCCCCTCAAATGTTTATGGAAATCATGCTGTAAAGCTCCTGAAGAAAATAAGTTACTGTGAAGTGGAAGGAATCAGGATGAGGATGAAAAAGAAATAAAGTAGAAAATGAAGGCTTTCCCAGGAGCTGTCCTGCACATGTGCACTTACTTTATTCAGAAGGGTGTTGCTACAGAACCCAGCAGGGGTAAACTATTATTTATCTCTGGCTATTAGCCAAGCCTAAATTGTATAACAAATATAACAAAAGACATTCTTTACATCTAATTAGACATAAAGGCTAGAACAATGTTCTCCTGAAAGGATGCTTTTAAGATGCTTTCTTGGAATTGAAATAGTAACAACATTTGTTTTGTGTGGTAAACAGAAGCCTTTTGGCAGTGCAGTTGCTTTCATTTGGAAACTGCCAAGAATTATTTGCTTATCTATGGAATTTTAGCTACTTTCCCTGCCTGTGAATCATACGGATGCTAATCTAGAATAAACAGGGTTGCACAGGGGAACACTGGGGCTTACCAGGGACACACACACACACACACACACACACACACACACACACTCTTCAGTATTCACAGTCCTTCAGTAGCAGCAGGGGGTGGGGAAGAAGAGATAGAGAAAAGAATATAAAGGGTAAGAAAAAAAAAAGAGATAGGATAATCACCGAAAATGCCATGCCATGAGAGGAGGGGAGGACATGAGAGAAAAGGAAGGAAGAGCAATGTCAGAGAGGATGATAATTCCTAGGGTTAAAAATCCCAGCAGAAGGGAAAAGTGTAAGATTTTTTTAAAAAGGGAGAAATGGGAGAGGGTTGGGTAGATGCAACAACACAGAAAGTGAGGGGAATAATAGCGAAAAAAAGACAACATGATTTTGTGAATCAAGCATAGCCTAATACAATTTGGAAGGGGCCACAGAGTTGTGTAAATAATAATGATATTTGACAACTTGATATGTGGTTATAGCTGTTTCCAGCTCTCTATGAATACTATATGGGATTATCCAGATTTTCTGGGGTTTATCACCACAAGCATGTGGGATTAGCAGCCTGATGAAGTGAAGAATTATTCCCCCACCCTATTCTTAGGCTTGTGTAATATCTTCCCAAGTTCCCTTGCTATGTGTATGTGTATGTATACATTTATCTATCAATATTTACAATTCTTCCATCTAGAATTGAAATGCACAAAGATACTAGGTTCAAAGAAATTCCCTAAATTGGCAAATATTATTTAGACACTGAGAATTCAGTGACCAAAAAAAATGTAGACACAGCATGTGCCTCTCAGAGCTGAGAGTGCATGCAGCCCCTGATGTGTGCAGGAAATGGTGTGTCAGAGGAAGTACAGAGCTAGGAAAAAAGCATGTGTCCAGAAACCAACTCAGTTCAAGTAAAGAGTAAGGTGTGAGTACAAAATTTAAACATGATTGAAAATCAACCAGATAAAACCTGAAAAAAGGGTGGGGTGTTGCAAGGAAACAGAAAGGAAAGGTTCAAGACAGAAGGAATAACAAAAGAATGACCTCTTTGCTTTACAGTGAGTCTGACTCAATGCTCTAAAGCAGCATCTCCAGAGCCACATGCGGCTCAAGAGCCATGGTTTGCCACTCTGTTGACTAATGAGTTTGTGGACCACTGACTTAGATTCTTGATTCCAATAATTACAGGCTGTTGTTGTTTCTTGTGATTAAGCCCCTGTCCTAGTGGTCAGCAAACTCATTAGTCAACATAGTGGCAAACCATGGCTCGCAAGCTGCATGTGGCTCTTGAGCTGCAGTTTGCTGACCACTGTCCTAGGAGAAGTAGAGCCAATGTGTGTAGGACTGAGATGTGTACCATGGATTTAGAGCTTCTGAAAAGGTGTTCATAGGGATGAACACTATAAAGTTGTTTTGTTGTTTTTTTTTTTGGAAAGTGGGAGAGGAGTGGGAAACACTGGTGTGTCAAGAAGTTTAGGTAAGGAGTTCTTATAGGAACAGATAAGATAGAAGATGGTGGTCTGGACCAGCACAGTAGCAATGATGGGAGAGAGAAAGGTTTGGATTCTCAAGGTGAGAACTTGAAGAATCAATATGTTTGACAGATTTGGAGAGATTAAGCTTGGAGTCAGTTTGTGTAGCTTGGCAGATGGTGTTGCTTTGCACTAATCTAAAGGTAAAGGATCAAAAAGAGAGTTGCAAGTTGAGAAGATATAGGAATACCAAACTTCTTGATACCAAGAGGCATGAATCTGCCGAGACCAGTTTGGCTCAGTGGATAGAGCGTCAGCTTGTGGACTGAAAGATCCCAGGTTCGATTCCGGTTGGGGGGCATGTGCCTTGCTTGCGCGCACATCTCCACTGTGGGGTGTGCAGGAGGCGGCTGATCGATGTCTCTCTCTCATCGATGTTTCTGACTTTCTATCTCTCTCCCTTCCTCTTTGTAAAAAATCAATAAAATATATATTTTTTTAAAAATAGGCATGAATCTTTAGCTATTGTGTTGCTGACTTAACTGAATAGTCCCCTGTCTTCTGAGTCTCTCCATATATAGACATATTTTCATTAAATAAAATCAATACAGGTTTATTGAATGAATGATTGAATTCTAGAGTTGATGTGAGGGGATAAATAGCATTGAATCATTATTAGTAAATAAATGATTAAATGAAGGCATAGGTAAGTGAGTGAGAGAAAAATCATGGAACAAGGGAGACAGTGAACACATGAAAAGATGTGTTTTCCTCATCATTAATGTGATACATTTACACTCAAAATGGAGTCAGTCTCCCAGTTTCAAGATGGTAAATGCAGAGCAAAATAAAATCTGCAACAGAAATTGTACTGAGGCCTGATGAAGTTTCATTTAGGAAAGCAGATAGGTTTGCATACTTTATAGGCATTGATTTTTCCCAGGGAGACAAGCAGTTATAAACACTAGTATCCTCTTTAATGCTTTAAAAGAAGCCCAATTGAGACTCCAGACTCTGTCCTAATGAGTGCTGACTTCTAGCTTACTACTTTCTTGGAGGCATACATGCTTATTTAATGAACATTTTAGTATGATTTGTTAGACAAATAAGGTAGCAAAATTGTTCCATTTAACCCCTAGAATCAGAGCTCTCTGGGAGTTTTAAGATCAAAACAGTGAAAACAAACAACAGGATCTAATAAAAATTATTCTAAACTTGCTACATCTCAGCTCCTCTTTGCTCACAGGTGTCCCTGGGGGTGGAGATATGGGCACCAGCCAGTGTATGCTAACAGATGGGATCATCGCCTGAATGAGCTCTTGCACTTTTACACGGTGCAATTCAGAGAAACCTATTTCTCACTCAATTCAATGTCAGCATATTTAATATTTCAGAATGGAGACAGCTCTAGTAATAAAAGGTAGTGCTTTAGCTGACAGCAATATCAATATGTAAAGTAAGAACTTCGAAATCTGCCAGAAAAAGTAAAAGCTGAGGAGCACACTCTGGAACATCTGGTTTTGAGACAAAAGCAAGACAAACATGATTGTTCTTATGCTTAGATTACCCTGCTAATTCTTTAAAGAAGGCAATTTTTATTAAGAATGCTGAATCCCATGTTCCATTATGCAAAAGTCCCAGAAATTAATAGAAATATTAGTTCTCAAAAAGTATTACCTACTGAAGAAAACATTCATAACACAGGAACCTGGAAAGAATTTACTCCAATTCCATCATGATACATCATCTGACCTTTACAAACCTTTTTCTCCTCATCTGTAAATGGAGATAAAATTTGGGGGCTATTAGAAGGTTAGATGATTTAGTGCATGTTAACATTTAGAAAATATTATACCAATCCATATGAGGTGTGCAATAACATAACTGATTTTTTAAACAGGTTGAACTCTATGGGAAACAGGCCAGAAACACATTTTCTTCCTATCAGTTCCTTCAAAGATGCCCTATTCGACCTCTTTTCTGGTTCTACATAATCCCTGTGTGATTCCTTCAGCTTTCTGGTCACTTTCATTCATGAGAATAAAAATCACACTTTGGCAACTGATAATCCACTTTTAGCTATTACACAGCCTTTTCTAGTCTAAGCCAAAGCCACAATTTCAAACCTAGTTCAGTCTGTCCTCACATCAATTTCCATATGTCCCAGGCTTTGAAACCTCTATGGGGAAAATGGGCTTTTACTCTGTCTTGTTCATTCACTTTTTCTTTCTCTCCCCTTTTATTTGTTCCTTCTTTTTCTCTCTTGGTCCTCTTCTCCTCCATTATACTGGTGCTCATGAGACAGCATGGGGGTGAGAAACAGGGTGAAGTGCTATTGCAATCTGTTTCCTGGGGCAGGGAGGAGGGGCCATGACTAAATGCTAGCTTTCTTGTGGAGCCCATTTCTAGCTCTTTCACAGGCCATGCAGTGACTTGCCTAGCCAATGATTTCAAGCAGGCAAAGCCATACCCACGCCAACCTGGTACTACACCAAACTGCCACCATCTCCTGCTACCAGTAGACATTTCTGATAGTCCAAATGTCTAGGGGTTCCTTGCCAAGGCAGGCTACCTTCATCGGCATGGTTCCACTAAAATATCTTGAGCTCAGTTACCTTTTGAGGTGCTCAGTTAGCCTACAATTAACCCTTGGATTCTTGTCAACCAAAAGTTGAAGGCTCCATTAGCTTCTTCTTGCCCTCCTCCCTTAGCCTGCAACTACAAACTAGGTCCCGTCTTTAGAAATCTCCAGGAGCCAAGCGCAAGTCCCTTTATTGATATACACTCTCAGAATGTATGTCAAGCACTTCTAAGAACATCCCCATCACCTTTCTCCTCCCTCAAAATAAAGGCATGCCCTAATCTCTGCAGCTCAGCAGCCACCCAGAGAGGGTGGGATCTCATCTTCTAATTTTGTAGCCACCTTTGAATCCTCAGGGATTATTTTAGAGACTCTTTACTTGAATTTAAGTTAGAGGAGAGAAAAAAAAAACAAGAATATTTTTACCCTTAAACCTGTAACTCCTTACTCATACAATTTTTCCCCCTGGCTATATAGATTAAGTAATGCATGAGAGAATAAGTCAATGGACCTTCTTGAATCCCAGAGGTTTCTCAACTACAACATTATTAACACTAGATAATATATTTTGTTTGTCTGAGAACACAGGATTCCACATTGTAGGATATTTAACAGTGTCCTTCTCTACATTCACTAGATGCCAGAAGCTTCTCTTCCCTTAGAGGTATGATAATCAAATATGTCTCCAGATATTATCAAATAGCCCATGGGACAAATCACACTCACTAAGAACCACTGCCAAGCAGGATGGTCACTAGCTGCAGCTGGGTGCTCTCATGATTTCACCATGACCTCTGAGATTGAAGAGGAAATAATAAAACTGGGAATGAATTTGAACAAAATTTATTTCATTTTATAAGAGGTTGGATAGATGAAATAATAATTAAAAAAAGAGATAAATGTCTTCTTTCGTTTCCTTACTAGGGCATTATTACAGTTGCCCTATCACTGGCAGAAAGGGGATTGTTGAGATTGTCTTAAAAAGCAAACACTACTAGGCCAATGATTATGGCTAAAGTGATTATGAGTTGGGTTTTTGGATATTTCTATGTGATAAGTTTGACTCAAGGATGGACTGACTATGTGAGGCTATTCTGTATAAGGAAATACAAGCTAAGAACTTCTGTAAAAAGGATGCATGGTCTTACTGTCAGTTCTCCTGGAAATTCTTAAGATATACGCAAGTGGACTGGTTAATCTTTCAATTATATTTTGAGCAAAATAGCTTTTTAGCAACTCAGATTCTCAAACTAGCATACAGACCATCCAACAATAAAACACAAAATTTAAATTGCCTTTGGTGACTTTACCTAAGCAAAATCAGCCAAAAGAAAGAAAACCTTTTATCTTCACAGGTAGGAGACACAAATCTTTATAGGCCCTTAAGATGACAGATAGTTTTAAAATAAAACCTAATTAGAAATGGAAGAAGCTTTTCTTTTAAATAACACAGCAATTGGACAGCACTTGTTAAAATCATCAGATCCCAAAGATAGTGTAAAAATATAATTCAAGTGGTCATAGGATTGCTTAGCTAAAAATAAAGAAATTAATGGGACTAGATTTGAACTATTTCTTTTTTCTCCTATTTCTCCCTTTGTTCAATTATATTTTCTTAATTTTAGATTAAGAAGGTTAAATTGAGGAAACAATTGTTTTTTTGGAAATAAACCTATTACTTCATAATCCCTTTATCCTCCACCAACTAGTGAGCAGCCCCCAGGG
The DNA here is from genome assembly GCA_011751065.1 of Lasiurus cinereus. Taxonomy (NCBI): domain Eukaryota; kingdom Metazoa; phylum Chordata; class Mammalia; order Chiroptera; family Vespertilionidae; genus Lasiurus; species Lasiurus cinereus. Next base: position 8,795,632 of record JAAGEH010000389.1, read on the forward strand.
TGGCTCCTTCCTTCATCTTCTCTCTTGCTTCTGTTGAGATGTATGAGAACATTTTTAGGTGTCTTATAGTGCTAGGGTCATATCTCAAGGGTACCCTTATTAGATTACTCTGTAAACTCAGGCAAGTCCCTCTCTAAGATTTCATTTCCTTAAAGTAGAACATTTTCTTTTCATGGCTGTTATGTTAATTAAGTGAATTAATTAAAGAGTCACATGACATAAAAGTACAGAATTCAGTTTAGTTGTTTTCTCTCTCCCTTCTTCTGCCTAATTATTTAGTAATAGGAGATATGAAAGGCATGTATACGTTCCATTATAGATGTGAAAACAATAAGGGAGAAAATGATATAGAACTATTTGTGCAATATAAAACAATAAAATACATAAACATGACTAGAAAATAAATACAAGAATATGTATTGTTATTAATAGTAATTATTTGGAATGGTAGACAATTAATATTTTTCCTTTTCACTGTTCTTATAATTAACATTAATTTTCCTAATGAAAAATATAAAGTTAATGAAAAAAGAAAAGAAACTTTCTAGAGTAAAGGAAATTCAAATGTTCTCATTAATGGAAGCAAAGTTTACTGGATTAACTAGTAATTCAATGAAATGATTTTCACACAAAATAAGATGCTCTTTCATTTTCCTGAACTGTTGTCCTGCCTATTCTATGGAATATACACTCAGATGCTGTCTACAGCAGGGACTTCGGGCTTTTTGACATAAAAATATGATGTTTTTAAAGTGACTCAAGTCATTATCACAATAAATGCATTAGCTAACCAGCTTTTTAATGTCAATTACCCTCATACAAATTAATGCCAAATAGTAAATGATATTGTGGCCTAGGCATGTCTTTTTTCTAGCAAAAGTACAGAACAGATATCAATAGTTAAGAATATATGGTCACTATTCTCCAGCTCCATTTTGCCTTTTTTTTCTGTTGATTTCCTGAGAGTGACTCAAAGTGTTTCTAAAGTACAGCAGCTGTGGAAGCCTAATCCACATACCACAATGCAATTTTAATTCAGAATCACATAAAACCTACTTAAGCTATTGCTTCTCTCTCCTGCCACCCTCAGCAGTGATCTTCAAAGGGAAAATAAAGACTTCGATCAATAACTTTCTATTGCACTTAGTCATTCACATGTCTACTTTCCTATAACAATGAGTTGTTCTCCTTTTAGACAAGGGGGAAGTTTCACTCTTTTTGTATTGCTAAATCAGTTGCAGAACACAGGGCATATTCAATCATAAATGAGTGAGTGAATGAGTGAATGAACTCTTTGAAAAGAAAGACATCTTAAAGATTAGACAGCCCTAGTCTTCACTGATTTCAATACACTTTCCATAGCTTGACAAATGATCTGTCAGACTTACTTTGGCTCTCATTAGCCTGTGACAGGACACATAGGACTGTTACTCACTTTACCTCTTTAGAGCCCATCTTTCATTGAAATGTGTGATTTGTTGATTATTTTCCACTCGGGCCTCTATTATTGGTTTGTCTTCTGTTTTTCTTAAATTGAACACATTACACTAGTGTAGCTCTGGAAGTCTTTTCTAAAGAGCACCACTTTGGCATAGCTCATGCCCATTTACACTGGTTTCAACTGCCTACGGCCAATGTCCAAACTACATGGTCTGCAAATCAGGAACCAACCACCAGCTCTGATCCCCATGCTTTGCCATTTATTAATTTATTCTTATCTTCATTAAATGTTTATTGTATGTCTACTCGGTTCCTGGGTCCTTGAGGCCAAGAAATAATGTTGACCTGCCCAGAGCATGGAGCCCAGAGGCCAACATGTATTTTAAACCAGTAATCTTCCTGGCTTCACTTTAAAAAAAAGTCTTTATTGTTCAGATTATTACAGTTGTTCCTCATTATTCACCCCATAGCTTCCCTCCACTTGGTTTCCACCCCACTGTGTGCGTCCATAGGTACTACATACATGTGTATAAAATCTTTGTCCAATCTCTTCCCACACCCTCCAATCCCCTTTCCCTGAGAATTGTCATGCCCCTACCTGGCTTCTTCTTTTAATGAAGAAACCAAATACTAGTAACTATGAGTTTAACAACATAGGTATGAGACAGATACTCCCTACATATGCAGAATTTATAAAGAGACTGAAGAACCGTAAGTGCCCAACAGATAAAAATATTTAAAAAGGCAAACTTCCACTTCTGGCCACCATCATAAACTAAGTGGTTCTGGAATTAGCACAGGAGTGTGAAGCCTGAGAGAAGGGAAGGGCACAAAATGAACTCTGTGCCAGACTTCATTCCTGGAGGCACTTTTTTGATTGCAGCGCAGGCCGGGGATTCCAAGCAGAGCACTATGGCCTTACTGAGTTAAGGAGACACAGATTGGAGCTTGGAGAAGCTGAGGTGGCTGGAATTTGCAGGGCCAAATACCAGAGCGGAGGGAGCTATGCAAGGGAGAGCCCCAGATAGCTGCATAGGGATTCTCTTGAGTCTTTGGCAGAATATTGTATTGTGCTTATATAAGCTACAGTTCCATGAGGTAGGAAAGGAACAATCACTTCAGAGATTTAGCTGAACAAGTCTCAGAGCTCACAGAGTTCTGAAGATATCAGAGCTCTGACTAGACAATGTAATGAAAATTGTTGGAAACTAAAACATTCAATAGAAATTCCAGTGGGGTCACATCTTAATAGTGAATTAATTAGCCCTAGATTACAGGCCATTGTACAATCACCAGAAGAAAGCATTCAAAACCTTCAAAATGATAAAGCTAAGCCATTGCTAATTAGGTGGCAGGAAAAAATAAATTTTAATACTCTTTAAAAGACAACAAGTTTGAGAAAATCAACAATGTGAGATTCAGAATATACAATCCTCATAAACAAATAATATCAGTACTTCTGCTTAAACCCATGAAGGGAGTAACTGCTACAAGAATGTACACACACACACACACACACACACACACACACACAAAATAAATTTGCAGGAAATAATTGTTTCTCAGGATTGACAGATAAAATGTGGGAAACAAGTTAAATATAAATTTCAGATAAACAGTTTTAGTGTGGGTCTGTCTCATGCAATGTTTGAGACCTACTGAGACTAAATAAGTATTTGTTGTTCATCTAAAATAAAAATTTAGATACTTGTTCTGTATTTTTATATGCTGAATTTAGCAAAGCCTATGGACACTGGAAAACACTCACAGGGCTATGACAATTGGGAGGAGGAAAAATAATGATGTGAGCCCATGACAGTCCCAGCTTTCATATTAGAGGCAATTCTGGACCATGGTTCAGGGTAAGGGAACCCAAATATCCCCCAGAACATATGAACCAAAAAGAACCTTCAGACAAAAATGAGAGTTCATGGAGGCCAAAGTGGCTAAACATTATAGGACAAATGGAGGAGATAGCTATGTGGAAACAGACCTCTACAAATACAATATCCATTGAGTGCTTGACTGACTGGTTAACATAAAATTGCATGAGGCAGGGGAAACAACTATTGAAAAAAGAAAAATAAGCAAGAGACTATCCTATCTAATAAAACAGTAATATGCAAATTGACTGTCACAACAAGACACAAGATGGCCACCCCCATGTGGTCAAAGATGGCTGACTCCATGTGGACACAAGATGTCCACCACAAGATGGATGCCACAAGATGACTACAGGGGAGGGCAGTTGTGGGAAGTTATGGGTGACCAGGAGAGTAGAGAAGGACAGTTGAGAGTGACTAGGCCAGCAAAGGAGGGCAGTTGGGGGTGGGACTCAGGCCTGCAGGGGAGGGCAGTTGAGGGGGACCAGGCCAATATGGGAGGGCAGTTGTGGGGGACCAGACATGTAGGGGAAGGCAGTTGGGAGCCAGCAGTCCTGGATTGTGAGAAGGATATCTGACCAGCCACTGGATTTGGGCCTAAATGGGAGGTTGGACATTCGTCAAGGGGTCCCAGATTGGAGAGGGTGCAGGCTGGGCTGAGGGACATCCCCCTTTGCACAATTTTCATGCACTGGGCCTCTAGTAAGCTAAATAATTCCCAGAGCTCACAAAAACCAGTTTTTCTACCAGCTGGAGTGTAAAGATTCCAATAAATATATGAGACTTTTAGTACAGACTCCAGAAGGATGAGTAGTAAGGGATAAACTAACACTACAGTAAATTCTACTCTAGATGTACCACAAAAAGATAAACCATAAGCATAAAAAGAATAAAACTCATACACAAGTAATTTTATAAGTGTTGTTCAGAACAAAGACCACAAAATTCAATAAGTTCAAGGAACTAATGGAAGCCACATGTATGGAATTAAAGTATGACAAGTGATTCAATAAATAGTGTCAATATAGATATAAATTAAAACTCAAAGTACACAGTACTAGGTATATTCTACATTTATTTGATCCTCCTCCATTTCTTTTACCAGTGTTTCAGATTTTTCTGCACACAGAGTCTGTACATATTTTGTTAGACTTATACCTAAATACAGGTATGTACTACATTCCGAAGTCTGAGCTATACTGTTTTTAGGAAATACATTAGTATGGTAATGATTTTTTTTTTTGTAAAAGTGAAAAATCCTCTTTGGATTTATTTCAGTTAGCAAAAATAGGTGCCAATGCTGGTCTTTTATAAAAATGAAGTGACTTAATGCAACCTTTTGGAAATCAGGGGATACCCTTAGCTTTGTGCCATTTCAGTTTACCAAAAGTTTAATAGGAATACAACTTTTGGAGAGTAGGGGAACTTTTTAAAATACCTATTTTTGGAACTATTATAAATGTCATTTAAAAAAAGTCTCAAATACCATATGTTAATTGCTTGGATACAGTGGACTTTTCTACATTGACCTTGTATACCCAATCTTGTTAAACTTATTAGTTTCAGAATTTGTTGATAGATTCTTAGGGGTTTTGTATATTCAAGTAGGATTATCTGAGGATTTCACTTTCATTTTTAAAGTATAGTTTTGTTGAATATGGAGTTCTTGGTTTACTTTTTCTTTTTATCAGTACTTATCCAATTACCCTTTGAACTTAATCATTTCTGGTGAGAAGTCAATTGTTTTCTTTCTGTATGATGAATTGCTTTTCTCTTACTATTTTCAAGATGTTCTTCTGGTCTTTGGCTATGAAAAGTTTGACTACAGTATTTCTAGTTGTGAACTTCTTTGTGTCTATCCTATTTCAAATATGTTGAGCTTCCTGGAAGTCTAAGTCAATGTTTTTCTTCAAATATAGAATGTGTTTATTATTTTTTAATTTAAATTATTTATTGTTTAAAGTATTACATAAGTCTCCTTTTCTCCCCATTGATCTCTCCTCAGCTGCTCTCACCCCCCATCACATGCCCTCACCCCCTTATTGTTTCTACTGGTTAGGCTCATATGCATGCATGCAAGTCTTCCCCTGCCTTTCCTCTTAGGTTGGACAGTCTGTGCTTCTATGACTCTAGCTCTATTTTTGTTCATCAATTTATGTTGCTCATTATATTCCACATATGAGTGAGATCATGTGCTATTTAACTTTCTCTGTGTGGCTTATTTCGATTAGCATAATGCTGTTCAGGTCCATCCACACTGTTGCAAATGGTAAGAGATCCTTCTTTTTTTACAACAGTGTAGTATTCCACTGTGAAGATGTACCATATATTTCTTTAATCCATTCATCTCCTAATTGGCACTTAGGCTGTTTCCAAATCTTAGCTATTGTAAATGTTCTGCAATGAATATAGGGGTGCATATATCCTTTCTGATTTCTTGGGATATATTCCTAGAAGTGGGATTACTAGGTCAAATGGGAGTTTCATTTCATACTGTTCTCCACAGTGGCTGTATCAGTCTGCATTCCCACCGCCGTGCACAGGGGTTCCTTTTTCTCCGAATCCTCAACAACACTTGTCATTTGTTGATTTGTTGATAATAGCCATTCTGACAGGTGTGAGATGATACCTCATTGTGTTTTGATTTGCATCTCTCAGATGATTAGTATGACTTTGAGCATGTTTTCTTGGTCTTCTGTATGTCCTCTTTTGGAAAGTGTCTATTTAGGTCCTTTGACCATGGTTTGATTGGGTTGTTTATCTTCCTTATGTTAAGTTGTATGAGTTCACTGTGATTTTTGGAGATTAAACCTTTATTAGAGATAATATCGGCAAATATGTTCTCCTATGCAATGGACTTTTGTTTTGTTGATGGTTTCTTTTGTTGTATAGAAGCTTTTTATTTTGATGTAGCCCCATTTGTTTATTTTCTCCCTAGTTTCTATTGTCCTAGGAGCTATAGCAGTCAAGATATTGCTAGAACATATATCTGATATTTTGTTGCCTATGGATTTTTCTAAGGTTTTTATGGTTTCCCATCTTACATTTAAGTTGTTTATCCATTTTGAACTTATTTTTGTGTATGGTGTCTAGTTGGTGGTCTAGTTTCATTTTTTGCATGTCTGCCCAATTTTTCTAATACCATTTATTGACGAGACTCCATTGTATACTCTTGCCTCCTTTGTAAATATTAATTGAGCATAATGGCTTGGGTCGATTTCTGGGTTCTCTGTTCTGTTCCATTGGTCTATATGTTTGTTCTTGTGCTAGTACCATAGCTATTATTAAAAAAAAAATTGTTCTATACTTTCTCTTTATCCTCTACTGGGGGTCCTTTATGCATATATTCATTGCTTTCCATAGGTCTCTGAGGCTCTGTTTTTATTTTTTTTCTTTTCTGTTCAATTTTGCTTGTCTTTTCATGCCTTTATTCTTCCTACCATCTCAAATCTGCTGTTAAGTCCCCTAGTAAGTTTTTATTTCAGCTATATTTTTATCCCCCAAATTTTCATCTGGTTTCATTTAATAATTTATGTCTCTATTGATAATTGTAATTTACTACATTAATAGAATGACAAAAATATTTAATCCTTTCAACAGAGAAAACCCATTATCAATTCAGAAAACAACTGTAAACAAATTAGGAGTGTAAGGGATTTTCCTCAACCTAATACAGCATCTTTGAAGATCTACAGCTAGTATTACTTTTAATGTGAAAGACTGAATATTTTCCTCTAAGATTGGGAACAAGGCAAGCATGTTCTCTTTCATCATTCCATTAAACATTATACTTGAGATCCTCACTACTGAAAGAAGGCAATATAAATAAATTAAAGGAATGCATACTAGAAAGGAAACTATTTTTATTTGTAAACAACATGACCTTGCCTATAGGAAGTTCTCAGGAATAATTCATTTTAAAAAATTAAAACTGATATTAGTTCAATAAGGTCAAATGAGTCAAGAAAAATATAGATACATCCATTAATTCCTATACACCAACACTGAACCACTCACATATGATATTAAGAACACAATTACATTTATAACAATTCAAAAAGTGAAAAAAATACTTATGATCAAATTTAATAAAAGAAATGTAAGTCCTGCCCTGACCAGTTTGCTCAATGGATTAAGCGTTGGCCTACAGACTGAAGGGTCCCAGGTTTGATTCCAGTCAGGGGCATGTACCTTGGTTGCAGGCACATCTCCAGTAGGGAGTGTGCAGGAGATAGTTGATCGATGTTTCTCTCTCATCGATGTTTCTAGCTCTCTATCCTTTGTCTCTGTAAAAACCAATAAAATATATATTTTTAAAAAGAAAGAAATATAAGTATTATACACTGAAAACTATAAGATGTTGCTGAGAGAAATGAAAGAAGATACAACTAAATGGAGAAGTATTCTATCTTCATGTTCAATATTGTCAAGATTAACAATTTTTCTCAAAGTCATCTACAGATTCAAAGTAATATCTATCAAAATATCAGCAGGTATTTTTTAATAGGAATTGACAAGCTGTTTCTAAAATTTATATTGAAATGCAAAGGACTGAAAATAACTCACACCATTTAAAAAACACACTCAGAGGACTTTTCAATTTCAAAACTCATAATAATATAGAAATCAAAATAGTGTAGTACTGACAAAAGAAAATATATAGAAATAAAAAATAAATGATTGGGAGTACAGAAGTAAGTTCTTACACTTACAAAGGTACCAAGACAACCCAATGAGGGGGAAAATAGTCTTTCCAACAAAGAGTGCTGACACAATTGGATATCCACATGTAAAAAAATGAATTAAACCCTTGTCTCATATCACACATAAAAATTAACTCAAAGTTGGTAATGTAGCAAATGTAAAAGCTGAAACTAAGTAATTGGAAAGATATCCTTAGGACCTTGGGTTAGTCAAACAATTCTAACATAGAACATCCAGAATATGGTCCATAAAGAAAAAATTGGACATCATCAAATTGAAGCTCTTGAATTTCAACAGATACTATTCAGGAAATAAAATAAAAAATAACCCACAGACTGGGAGAAAAATTTGTTAATAATATACTTGATAAACACCTTGTGTCTATAACATGTAAGAAACCCCTTTTAACTCAATAACAAAGATAAATAACCCAACAAAAATATATACAAATGTCTAACAAGCTCTTCTCACTTTTATAAGCTTGAATATTAAACTCCTCAAGGGTCTTTTCCTCTTCAAACTCTGATGGTATATTTATTTTCCATATCATTCATTTGGCACTTGCTATCTATCATGTGTTGTTAGTTTGCCCTCACTACTCAAGTGGTTTATAAATTTGGAAAGATCACAAAGCAGTGTGATAATTCTTTGAGAAAGCAGACTTTGGCATACTATATTGCATAGAGTAGCTATTAAATAGTGATGATTAGGGAATGTGAAGACTGCAAGACACCTTTATTATAGCTTCTTCTATGAAAAATGAATGTAAAAGCTTCTTAAACTCATATCTATATTTTCCCCTTCATAACTACAAAGAGAAAGTTTTCAGTTTCCTTTGCCAACTTTTCTATGTTAAGAACTCTCACTTTCAACCAGCAATATATGCAGTTGGTGTAGTACTTTTCCATTTTATTCCAGTTAATGTAGTTTACCTTTAAAAAAAAAAATAGCAGTTTAGCCCCAGCTGGTTTGGCTCAATGGATATAGCATCAGCCTATAGACTGAAAGGTCCCTGGTTCGATAAAAATATGTTTTTAAAATATAAAATTTTAATTTTATCATTCAAACAGGGTTAACAATCAAATTCAATTCTATCATCCTGAATCAGATGAGACTACCTTCATTAAACTCACAGAGGCTTGAGAAATAGTAAACAAAACTAGGTGTTTTTTAAATCCGATATCTCAAAGATAATATATCGTGGGTATCCTACTGTTTGATATGCTTAGATGTGTCATTTACTAAGTTGATAATAATAATAATTACTTTTAATCCTTACCCAAGGATATGTTTTTGTTGATTTTAGAGAGAGAGGGAGAAAGAGAGAGTTAAAGAGAAAAACATCAATGTGAGAGAGAAACATAATTGGTTGCCTTCCATATACACCACGACTGAGGATTGAACCTCAACCTTTTGATTTATGGGACAATCCTCTCACTAACTGAACCACCCGCCAGGGCCAAATTAATAATTATTTTTCACTGTGATCATTTTCAAATCCATTGCTATTTTTAAATCAAGTATAAAAGATACAGCTTCCTTGAACCAAGTATAAAGTAAATAACTAATCATTAATTATGCATGACATTATATACCAATTATTTGTGAAGAAGCTGGAGAGTGTTATAAATATAATCTCATTAGTTTTCTCAAATTTTCCACAAGCTTGAGAGGTAGTCATTATTATCTCTATATTTAACACATTTCTGTTAATAAAAACCACAGATTCCTTTCTATTTTACAAAACACATTTACATTTATCATTTTACTTGCCCTTTTGTGGAACAGATACTATTATGATCCAATTTTTCAAATGAGAAAACTTCCGGAGATCTTTGTAATCATAAATGTTAACAAAGGCCAATTTTTACCTCTGAGGAGGTGCCCAGATATGAAAGATCACCTTATTTTGGCAAAAATCAGAGTACTTGGTGTGGTATTAAAATAAATAGGGAAGTAAGGGACAGAAAGGAAGCCTCTAGGGACCAAAACTTTCCAAATTTATAGACCAGTTGAGTAGTGAAGGCAAGCTTACAACAACACATGATAGATAGATAGCAAGTGCCAAAAAAATGATATGGAAAATAAATATACCATAAGAGTTTGAAGAGGAAGAGACCCTTGAGGGGTGTTGTATTCAAACTCATAAAAATGAGAAGAGCCTGTTAGTCATTCAGATATGTATTTTTTTCATTGGGTTATTTGTCTTTTATTATTAATCAGCTACAAAGCAATCAAGGTCCAAAATTTATTTTGCTATTACTGCCTTTGCTCCTGGGTCTTCCTATAAAAATTTGAACTTATATGTTTAATTATGTTTTAAAAATATATTTTATTGATTTTTTTTTAAAGAGAGGAAGGGAGAGGATAGAGAGTTAGAAACATCGATCAGCTGCCTCCTGGACACCCCTACTGGGGATGTACCCACAACCAAGTTATATGCCCTTGACCAGAATCAAATCTGGGACCCTTCAGTCCACAGTCTGACACTCTATCCACAGTTGAGCCAAACCAGTCAGGGCTATATGTTTAATTCTTGACACATATTCTGGAGTAGAAAAAAAAACAGTATGAGTATAAAAGCAATGCTGTCTCAAATAATCATTAATTTTAGGACCCATATAGCAAGGTTTATAGTCTTTAAGCTTTCCAACCTCTCTCTTCTCCCTCTAGGTAGCTAAAATAATCTTCATACTTGCCATTAAGAAATCAGAAGGCAACTGTCATATTCACTGAGCCTCCTGGTGGCAGATATGAATAGATGCTACAGAACCACACTGAAAAAAGCAGGTCAGGTTGAACTAGATACTAGTAGCTAGCATGTCCAGCAATATGAGTCAGCTTCCTCTTCATGTTGCTGGATTTTACACTAAGCATTGCGATTACATTATAACATAGTGCTAGATTGAGGATTTTAAGTATTTGTTGGAATACTCGTAGTTTAGGTAATTAGCAATTATTTTAGCTTCAAAGAACAGCAAAAAGACAAAAATAGAAGCAAACAATCTGATAAGCATGATATGTTTAGTCAAAAATGGCCTCTAGATCTACAAGATCCACAGGACTCATTGTTCAATGAAGAAAATTAGGAAAGCAGTAAATAAACAGCTGTTTCTAAATAACTGTGAGGTCGGACTAGTCACTGTTTCCTAATCTGTAAATAGGAACACTATTGCTCTCTATTGAATTTATTTAAAATATTTGGTATATGTAAACTCACCCAAAAAATGATAGGAATGACTAGAAGGCAAAGGTCTAAGTTTCAGCTTCAGCTATGCCACTTACTTGCCATTTAGTGATTTTTATGAATTTCAGTTTTCTCATATGAAAAGTGGAGCTAGCCATGTCTATGTCCCTGCGATATCAGATTACTTTATTTGAGAAGCAACTGAGATAATGCTGGCCAACGAACTTTATTGATAATAAAATATTCAAAACTATGCAATTATAAGAATTTGTTAAGTCCTTGGTATCATTTTAGTGAGGAGGTGAACTGTTCTGATGATATCAAGGACAGAAGTCCAACTACACTACAGGGTCAGCAGAGAAGAACAGGGAATCAGGGACAGCATGTATATTTAAGGTTTATGTTGAATTAATTATTTCCCACACACTGTATTGAATTCTTAACATTCATCTTGTTGACTATTATGCTTTTATCTATACTCTTGTGCACTTTTGGCATTTATGACATATAACAAATGTTGAAGCACAAGAGATTTATAAATGGGTGAATATATTTTATTGGATTTTGTAAAGTACCGTTTCAATGCATACTAACATTATTATGCCTAATAACTTCAACAAAATGTTTATAAGATGGTTTAAAATCATATTTGCAACCAAAGGTGGGAGAACATTCATTCCTTCTTTCACTCAAAATTACTTTTGGAAGGAGAAACCAAGATGGCAGCATAGGTGAACACCTAAACTGCTGCCTTACACAACAATTTCAAAACTACAGCTAAAAGACAGAACAGACATCATTCAGAACCACAGGAGAGCTGGCTGAGTGGAAATTCTACAACTAGAAAAAAAGAGAGGGGTTCATGGAGACTCAGAGGAGCCGCAAAAAGCTGAGGTACAGAGACATGTGCATGGAGAGGATAGGCAGCAGAGTGTGGGAGGGAGACAGAAACTCCCAACTGCACTGAACCCCAATTCTGACTGCACTGAACCCCATTTCCGGGAGAGACTCATATGAGGGGAGTCTGGATTGTTGGGAAAAGGGAGGAGTGCATGGAAACTCGAGAGCCATGAAAGGCAGAGGTCTGGAGGTGCACACTAGAGTGTGCCCAGAGAGGACTGAAAGCTGAGTGTGCTGCTGGCTTTCTCTAGCAGGAGGAAGACGGAACCTCCCAACTGTGCTGAACTCCAGTTCTGACAGCACTGAACCCAAGTTTCAGGTGGGACCCCTGGTGGGTCCCCAGAGCACATGGAAACTCAAGGGAGCCATGAAAGGCAGAGGTCAGGAAGCTTGTGTGTGAGTGTGCTCAGAGAAGACTGCAGCAATTACCAAGGGACACTGAGACCCAGGGCTGGGCTGACAGGAAGCCAAGGCTCTCTGCTCAGCCCTGATACACTGCCCCATCCAAGCTGAGCACAGAGGCTTTTGCAATTTTGCAAGTCTTGTCTCTAGCATGGAAGTTCTCCTGACATAGACACAGTTTATTCTCATAGCCAATTAGCCTGTAGGTCAATTCCCCCAGTGATACCAGCAACAATCAAGACTTAACTACAACAAGGCTCTACACATAGTCCACAAAGGGGTGCACCAAGAGTGTCTACCTCAGGTAACTTGGGAGGCCATATAGGACACCTAGCACACAAAGCTATTCTACCAATTCAGGGAAGCAGTGAAAATGCAGAGACAAAGAAACAAATCACAAATGAAAGAAATGGAGGAAAACAAATGACTGGATATAGAGTTCAAAACCATGGTTACAAGATTTTTTTTTTAATATATATTTTATTGTTTTTTTACAGAGAGGAAGGGAGAGGGATAGAGAGTCAGAAACATCAATGGGAGAGAAAGATTGATCACCTGCCTCCTGCACACCTTCCACTGAGGATGTGCCCTCAACCAAGGTACATGCCCTTGACCAGAATCAAACCTGAGACCTTTCAGTCTGCAGGCTGACTTTCTATCCATGGAGCCAAAGCAGTTAGGGCAGTTATAAGGTTTTTCAAGAATTTCCTAGAAAAGGTCAATAAATTTAGCCAGACCCTTGAGGATATGAAAAAGGACCAAGTAGAAATTAAGCATACATGACTGAAATAAAAAAAATATTATAGAGACCTAACAGCAGACTAGAGGAACGTGAGAATCAAGTCAAATATTTTAAATATAAAGAAGCAGAAAACACTCAACTGGAAAAGCAAAGAGAAAAAAGAATCCAAAAATTTTGCCAAGACTGGTTTGGCTCAGTGGATAGAGTGTTGGCCTGCAGACTGAGGGGTCCCAGTTTCTATTCCAGTCGGGGGTATGTACCTTGGTTGCAGGCACGTCCCTGGTGGGGCGCTTGTGGGAGACGGCTGATCGATGTCTCTCTCTCATTGATGTTTCTAGATCTCTATCTCTCTCCCTTTCTCTCTGTGGAAAATCAATAAAATATATTTAAAAAAAAAAGAATCCAAAAATTTGAAGATAATATAAGGAGCCTCTGGGATAACTTCAAGCATACTAACATCAGAATTATAGGGGTGCCAGAAGAAGAGAGAGAGCAAGATACTGAAAACCTATTTTAAGAAATAATGACTGAAAACTCCCCACACCTGCTGAAAAAATAGACTTACAAGTCCAGAAAGCACACAGAACCCAAAAAGAAGGAATCCAAAGAGGACCACACTAAGACACATCATAATTAAAATGCTAAGAGCAAAAGACAAAGAGAGAATATTAAAAGCAGCAAGAGAAAAACAGTTAATTACCTACAAGGGAGCACCCATACAATTGTCAACTGATTTCTCAACAGAAACTATGCAGGCCAGAAGGGAGTGGTGAGAAATATTCAAAGTGATGAATAGCAAGAACCTACAACCAAAGTTACTCTATCCAGCAAAGCTATCATTCAGAGTTGAAGGTCAGATAAAGAGCTTTACAGATAAGAAAAAGCTAAAGGAGTTTATCAACACCAAACCAGTATTATATAAATGCTGAAAGGTACTCTTTAAGAAGAAGAAGAAGAAGAAGAAAAAGGTAAAGATAAAAATGATGAACAACAAATACATATCCATCCACATGTTAATCTCAAAATCAAGTGAATTAAAAATCTCATGAACAGAATAAACTGGTGAATATAATAGAATCAGGAGCATAGAGAGGGAATTGACTGACAATTCTCAGGAGGAAAGGGGTGAGGAGAGTGCCGTAAGAGACTGGACAAAAATGTTACACCTATGGATGTGGACAATGGAGGGGAGGTAAGGGCAGAGGGCAGGGTGGAAACCAGGTGGAGGTGAGCTATAGGGGGAAAAAAGAGGAGCAATAATAAAAGAGGAGTAATAATCTGAATAGAGATGTATTAAATTAAAAAAATTACTTTTGAAGTGCCTGTGTGTTACGTATTTAATTTCTTACAAAATGGACATTGATGCCTTAAACGAAGCATGCTTTCTGCCCTTACAGATTTTATGATCTTGTGGGAGAAAGATAATAAAGAAATGAAGCAAGCAAGTTACTGTATGCATTGCTCAGGATGGATCAAATTATGCTGGAATAATGAGCAACCCCCAAATCTCAATGACTTCATACCAGCAAAGCTTTTCCTCCACTCATGTGATTTATTCACTGCAAGTTTATAGAAAGGCTCTGCACATTGTTGTCTTGCAGGGAGTCAGGGTGACAAAGGCTTTATCTTAATATGTGCTTCCGACATTCTCCACAGCAATGGGAAATGAGTGTAGCAAATCCCATAGTGGTCTTAAAGTTTCTGCTCATAAGTTGTTCATATTCTTCCTATATAATGTTTCATTGTGCAAAAAAAAGTCATGGCCATTCTTAAATTCAAAGAGAGTACAGCCTCACCATGTGCTCAGATGTAAGTAAAAAATAATAATTATTACCATGATATAAAGTTTCAAATAAACAAGTTCTAGAGAAAGAGACTAGAGTGGTAGGTAGTATAGGGTAAGGAAGTCTTACATGGGATGTCTGAAAGTTCTCTTGAACCATAAATAAATAAGGAGAATTTAACTCAATTATGAGCAGAAGAAAGAATGCTGTCACAATAAACATGGGTAAAAATTCTGGGAATGGCAAGAGATAGACTACGACAAGGGACAGAAAAGGAGTCAACATGCGTGAAGCATGGTAGATGAGGAAGGGACTAAGAAGAAGGGCTGGCATGAGATCCTTTAGAGCTTCATGTGCCAGTCATGAATGGGAAGCCAAGAAGGGCTTCCAGTTAGGGAGCAGCATTGATTGCTTTATGGTTGCCAAGTGGAATGTATTAGTGCCAGTCCTGAGTGGGAACTATGATGGTGCAGCATTATTAAAAGTAAGAACACCCACCAGCAGTAAAGACAGAAAAGGAAAAAAAAAAAGTGTCCATATATATGTTGGTGCTAGAAACAATAAGACATTTAGATAGAGCAGCTGTGGGATTTAAGGAAATGCATGACTCAAGAATGATTCCCGGGTTTTTCATTTGAGCTCTAGTGTGGGAGGTGTCATCAATCAACAAAGCTGATTTAAGATGTGGCAAGCATGGGTTTTATTTGTTTACAATGTTGCTTGCTCATATTTTTGGTTGGCTGGCTGGTTGTTAGTGAGATTGGCTGCATGAAAGTTTGAGAGTTTGATTTAAAAGTTATTCTTTTTTTAAACCAAGCATACCAATCTTTAAATATATATATATATATTTTAGAGAGGAAGGGAGAGGGAGAGAGAGAGAGATAAAACATCAATGATGAGAGAAAATCATTGACTAGCTGCCTCCTGCATGCCCCCTACTGCTGGGGATTGAGCCTTCAACCTGGGCATGAGCCCTTGCCTAGAATCAAACCTGGGACCCTTCAGTCTGCAGGCAGATGCTCTATCTACTGAGCAAAACTGCCTAGGGCTAAAAGTTAATTTTAAGAAACCCATGAGATATTCCAGTGCAGATCAAACAGGAAGATGCATATTCAAGGCTGGCTTACATAGGAGACATTCTGGCCCCTTGCATACATTTGGGAGTTGTCAGCATGTACGGGGTAATTAAAGCCAAGGAAATAGAAATATCTAAGAAAGAATGAATTTAAGATAGAGGAGAGGGCTCAGGCCAGAGTCCTGGAGAGCTCCAATATCTAGAGGTCTGCACAGGAAGAGCTGCCAGAGGCTCTGAGGAGTGGCCAGGGTTAAACAATGTCTTGACATAGACTCCCAGGGCAGAGAGGACTTCATTATGGAAGAAAGGATAAACTGTTATCAGATGCTCTGGGAATTCTAATCAAATAAGGACAGAAACAGCCCAGCCAGCGTGGCTCAATGGTTGAGCGTTGACCTATCAACCAGGAGGTCAGGATTTGATTCCTGGTCAGGATACATGCTGGGGTTGCCAACTTGATCCCCAATATGGGGCATGCAGGAGGCAGCCAATCAATGATTTTCTCTCATCATTGATTTTTCTCTCTCTCCTTCTCCCTTCCTCTCTGAAATCAATAAAAATAAAAAATAAATAAATTAGTAAAGAAACAATAGCATTGAGCTTATTCATTCATTTTTCCATTCAGTGCAGAACAGTTCTGTTTCATTCTTTCATCTGAACAATGTTTATTCTGTGGACCAAAACCAATTCTCGGTCCTCAGAATATGGTGGCAGATGAGCCAGCCATGGTTTCTGCCTCCTTGAAGCTTACATTCCGTTGGGGCATACAGGCAATAAATAAGTAGGTGAATAAACAGGATCATTTCAGGAAGTGCAAGGGCCGTGAAGAAAGGCAAATGTTATAGAGTATTATTAGGCCAACTGACTTAGGTTTAGTAATAGATGAGGGACATAAAAAATGCCCCATAGCATGTAATTATAAACAAAATCTGTTTCTCCTTGAGTTGGATGATAGCAAATGTCATTTGGTTTAAAACTTCAAAAAAAAGTGTGAGCAGAGACAACAGTGGGAGGTACTTTCATTAACTAGAAGGAGAGGCAACACTTGCAAGGATCCTAGCGCTGGGCTCACTGGGGAGGAAAAGAAATGCAGGTTTGGAGGGCAGCACAAAGCATACAGCAAAGCTCTCTGAATCCTTCTAACTCCGCAGGACCTTCCCACCACAGCACAAGAACTGTGGGCTTTTTCAAACTGAAGTTCACATGTTTCTATCAAATATTTTCCAAGAGAAGCAAATATATTTTCTTTGTCATCTATAGTTGGGCTCCATATATATAATTAAGACATGTGACAACTGTCTAGATGCATGTGTTCCAAGAAGGCAATCTGCCAGACAGTGCAAGAAAGAAAATGTTATTTGTTCTATACTATGACTACCCTCCTTGATCCCCAATTAGCGGTTTCTATTCCTGCTCCAAAAAAGGCCATCCTCTCCCAGAAGAACCCGGAGATGGCGGGGGTGGCGGGGGGTGGAGGGAGGGGGGAGGTGACAGTGAAGTTTGTAAAACATTTTTGGTGATCACCAAAGGTGAGTGTTTTCTAGAAACTTGGGCTCTGCAGGGGCTTTCCCTGTGGGACTAAGCTCATCTTCCTGGGACCACCTGGACTATGGCGAGGTGAAGGACAGCAGAGCTATTTCAGAAAGCCTAGGTTTCCCCTGATAGCTGCTGGGGTCTGAATTCAAATCTGTACCAATTCAAATGATTTCTCCTATTTTCTTCAGAATTGGATAATTATACATTTCTCTGCCATCTAGCCTCAAGCAATTCTGGGTCTTTATATTCTTTACTAAACAGAGTTAACTAGTGATAACCTATACTGCCTTATAACCTCAGATGGCTTTTACCTTCCTGAGGAGACAACTAAGGTTTAAGTGGTCACCGTATCTATTGTTATTGCCTGTAAGGTAGAATGCAGACTACATAATTGCTGCCCAGATGTTAAGTAGGACCCATTGCTGTGAGGCAAGAACAGAACCCTGGGATATGCTAGTAGCCCTCAAAGAGAACCAGAATGGG
The DNA here is from genome assembly GCA_011751065.1 of Lasiurus cinereus. NCBI lineage: Eukaryota > Metazoa > Chordata > Mammalia > Chiroptera > Vespertilionidae > Lasiurus > Lasiurus cinereus. Next base: position 8,813,768 of record JAAGEH010000389.1, read on the forward strand.
GACTTGATAGGATGAGCATGCTCCAGTGAAGATCATTGCCCTCTCTGGTCTATCTTGTAAACATTCTCCTCCATCTTTATATCCTCTCCAGTAACAATGTTGGCTGGAGGCTAAAATATTTAAGTAGGGCTAATTTAAGAGGTGATTTCTGTGACTTACATATATCTTCGATCTAACACACATAGCTTTAAAAGAATCTTACATTATCCAATTGCCTGTCTCCCATGAGGCCGATTGGCTTCACAATCATCCTAATTTTTCTCCAGTTCCAGAAAACCAAATCCGTCTTTTTCTTTATTAAGTTATCTCAGAAACAGAAAGACTGTGAATAATGAATTAGAATCCCAGTGCTAGAAACCGAAAGTTTTCCATTTCACTTACGACCAAATCTGCATGTCCCTGTGGGGGAAATATGAGAGGAGTGAAGTTTGCCATCAGATTTCCTCTGTTCCATCTCCCCATAATTGACAGCTCTCACCAGCTACTTTGAATATATGTTGTCATTCTATTGCAGCTGTGAGAGAACCCTAGCCTAAAATTATTTTATCTCTCATTCTATTTATCTTAGATCAAGTCACCGTGTGGTGAAGGTCATCAACTCAGCCCCATACCAGTACAAGAGGGAAAGAAAACCAGTACTAAACAACAGAGGTTAATTCTATTAGTTTTATAACCCACTAGTGACCTAGAGTGTGAATTTCAAGCAAGGTGAGAAAGGTACTATGTCAAGTAGACAGAAGGCTTATGAGCACCTGAGTGTTCAAATAAGTAATGTGCCTTATTTCTGAGTTGGGAATAAGAACAACAAGCCAGAAACCTCTTATCAAAGATTCATCTATGTCATCTAAAATTACCTTTTTGGCCCTTACTGATTTGGCTCAGTGGATAGAACTTCGGTCTATGGACACAAGAGTCCCAGATTCGATTCTGGTCAAGGGCATGTACCTTGGTTGTGGACATGTCTCCAATGGGGGGTGTGCAGGAGGCAGCTGATCAATGTTTCTCTCTCATCGATGTTTCTAACTCTTCCTCTCCCTTCCTCTCTGAAAAATCAATAAAATATATTAAAAATAAAATAAAATTATCTGTTTGAATCAATCAATATTCTACAGGGAATTAATGATCAAACTATAAACAATTTAGTCAATATTTATAGCTATCTAACCTCACATATAAGTCCATATGCTAAACCAGGAATGAAGGTATTCAGCTGCCTTAAAATCATTCCTCCTCACTCTTTAAATGTGGCTTTCCCTCTTCTCAGGTGTGAAATTCTACAAAATCAAGATCCATTTGGGTTAACAAGCCCATCTTAAAAGGTAAATAACTTTGAAAGAATTAGTTTAACAATTAAGTCCTTTAAGAAGAGCCACTGGCTGCCTTAAATTACTTCTCTCCTAAACTTCAGTGGAGATCCCCAGAGAAATGAGTACTTTCATAGCAGGGACTTGGAAAACAGCAAAGCAATTTTGGAATTTTAGGAGAAGAACTTTAGGTAAAGATATGCTCCAGTAAGACTAAAAAATTGAGGGTTGGACCAACCAAAGGTAGGGGAGTCAAGAAAAGTATAAAGGCCGTAAAACAAAGGACAAATACTTCCAAAATCTGTCCTGGACTAGGCATGCTCCATTTTCAGTGTAATATTGCCTCCTTACTATTCAGATATGAAAATGTAACCATCTCCACCAAAAGATAAAAAGTCAAAAGCCTTAATCTCTTCACACTCCATAGAAACAGACACATCATCTCAAAGTCATTAATTATGTGATTAAGAAATATCCCTATATCTTTATAGTCCATATTTTGGTAACACCTAAAAGGAATAAAAAAAAGCCCCTGATATATTTTTCAGTAGCTTTGATTTACTTACTTTTTTGGTGAGTCAAAAGGCATATAGTTTATGGATGTGGGCTGTCAGATGTGGGAGTCAGATGTGGGGCACTGTCTTAATAACTGTCTCCTACTTACATTTCCCAGAGCATCATTCTAGTCAGCAAGGCCAGAAATGAACATATTTCCACTCAAAATACAATCCATCTTTCCATGAATATTGTAGGGGTCTGGCAGGCCTCCAGAGAGGTTGTATACTGAGTATTGGAAGGCTGAGCAAAACCAGATTTTAGCAGATTCAAGAGTCAAATGAAGACATTTTAACTATTATAACTCTACAGCTCAAATGTATTTTGCCAAGAGATTATTTATAGCTGTGAGCACCAAACAGATAATCTGTGAATTGCCTGTGGCAAAAGTAGCCTCCAGAACTACAAACCTCACTGGAGGGAGGGGTGTGGTGGCTCACAGCATAGTGACTGGATGGGTCAGGAGAGGACTCCAGGAATTTCGGTTTTCATAGGAGCTCTGTCTCTCCTCATAGCCTTGCCAAGTAACCCTATGCAGTCTTTTCACCTGTTTCAGCTGCACTTTCCTTCCTAATGTATGAGTTAATCCACCGGCCCTTTGGAAAAAAAGCTCATTTAAATGATTTGTAAACAAAAGGTTTTAGAGAGTAGTTAATAAGCAGCAGGGCATTAAGCCTTGATAGCACAAGTGAGTCAGTTTCCAAGCACATCCTACTCTGTCACCAGCAATCATCTGACAGTTTTACAAAATGTCCACCTCTGCTGTCAGACCAAGCTCCCAGCCCTGTGCAGTTGCAATATCTGATGATTTTAAAATTAGCACCTCAGTCTATATCCCAAGCTCACCAAGCCAGTGAGGCCTGGAATTAACTTGTTTTTAAAGCTGCTGGCAGTGACTGCTTTCTCGTTTCCATGAACAACAGATCCTGTGCCAACTGGAGCCAGACTCAGCAGCTGATAGGAAACCCCTACTCACACCAAGTGAGGTCTGAAGACAGTTCCAAAGCTATATTTCAGGACCAACGCATGACGTACCTGATAAGGTACTGGGCAAGCTCTGGAAACCCATGGGAAAGCCAATGCAGGGTGGGGCAAAGTATGTTTATATTTTACAGTTGTGAGGACACGAAATACTTTATTCTTGTATTATTATTTATTAATCATTGCATTATTTGCCACATGAACAACTGTAAACCTACTGTTGCCCCACCCTCTGCAGTTTTCATCATGTATGCCCATTTTAGCAGGCACAGCTTTCAACCCGCTCCCTTTCTTGATATAAATCCTAATCTCTGTCAATCTTTCCATCTACCTACATGACTTGGGTGCTGGGACAATTCTACTTATTTATTAGGTATCATTCTGAGAAAGAAACAGGCTGAGTGCGTAACATTCTGCAGATGTTATGGCCTATCCAGTTTATTCCATTCAATCATCAGTCAAGTTTGCTCTATCCAGATCCATCTATAGCCATATCAGAGGTGGATTGTTGCTGTTGTGGGTCATAACTAAGATTTATGAAGATGATGAAGGAATTTGTTGAAAAAGTCTTATTTATATAATGAAATGGACACTATATACACTTTATTGCATAGCTAACCTGAGCATACTCACATGCAATTATTATAGTGGGATGTCTGAAATATACTTTCATATTATCTCTACTAAAAGCTTACTGAAAACCCTTTGCCAGGGGGTTAAAAAGTAGTTTTAGTTCTAATCCAGAAACACACAGGCCCTGCTAAACCTTTTCTTTGGGCTCCATACATATTCAGACCAGTGTAGGCTGAAAAATGTTTTCTTTTATCAAAATATTTATTCATAGTCTATGAAGCCTGCTCAGAATTAAATTTAAGTACTAGCTTTAAGAATTGTATTTCTAGGAAGCCTTTGCATCCTTCATCACGCTGAAGGATATCTGCCATCAACTGGTCCTTGTAGTGCCTCCTTGATGCTGTAGTTCATCACCTGCATCTGAGTGCCCCACATGCTTGGGCTGGGCATGGATTCTGTATGTTGCTGTGATAGGTACCATGATCAAATATGACTCCTTTGACAGAGAGAATAGGTTCTGGAATTGGCTTTAAAGCAAAAATTAATCACCCACTTTGTGGAATATGGGCAGCATGATTTCATCTCTACAACAGCATTGGTATCCATTCCAACCTCCTTCTGGTTACCTCAACAATAAAATCAATTCCCCAGCTTCTCCTTGGACCCAAACTTTTGTGGCTGCCATCCAAGGGACAGGCCCTCAAATCACTTAGCTCTGATCACCAAGGAGACTCAGCATTTACAAGTGCATAGGAGTACAGTGAACAAAACAGCAGTTTTTGAAGGGGTGCACAAGCACTGTATGCAGTATCTCCCCTTAGCTCAGCACAAAGGGGTAGCCACTAGTTAACAGCACCTGTGAATTTTCTGTGACCATCCCACCTGGGCAATGTTAGACTGGTGATCATTCCTAAGAAATCCTTCAGCTTTTGACATTGGAGTTCCTGCTTCAGTTTGTTCTTTCCTTGAGGGAGTTCAATGCATTGAAATAAGGACTTCATAAGATAGTCCAGATTGCTCACAATTAAAAGCAGCTTTTACCAAAACCTCACAGATGCTTACCTACTCAAGATTTCTTTTCTTTCCTTTTTTTCAAGATTTCTTTATCTTTCTTTCTGATCCAGGATGTTATACCATCTTCTCACCTTACTCTAAACCTCAAAGTTCCTATTTGGTGTCTGGCAGAAAAAGACTTACTCCCCACATCTATCTCTATGACTTCAGGGGAAAACCACTGACATCATAGCTGCCTAGTCTACACAAGCTGAGTTGCCTTCAGCTCTAAGCAATTCCAGCATCCCTGATGCTTATCCCTAGAGACTCAATTCATCATTCTTGCTTCAGGTCAAAACCAAACCACTGAAGTTGTCACATCCTAAAGCTTAGCTCTAGCCCTAGGAAACTCCTACCTCTTGCATCTCTCTAGCACTAAACTCATTAAAACAATCTTGGATTTCCTATCCTTCTAACATTTGCCAGAACTAGAAAGGAATAGAATTTGGGCAGTGCCCAGAAAGAGAACGCAGGGAGGAACATTTATAAATAAAAAGCAATTAAAAGCAGCTTTTACCCAAACCGCATCATTCAGGAAAGAGCATATACTCAAGGGCCAGCAAGCCTAGTTTGGTGCTTTGGATCCATTTATATTGCTTGAGAACCCTAAAATACCATGCCCTTAAGTCTCTAGTTATTTGAATTATATCACTTATTCTGGTTCTTCCTATTTCAATTTACCAAGAAGTCTTCTGATGATGGACTGCCTTCATACATAGCTGCTCCCACACTGAGCTGACACAGTATTTAAATTTGCTTTAAAGCTAAAAGTTCTCATTATAAATGTATGCATTACCCTGTTTTATTCATCACTCTCAAAGAAGTCTGGTGAATGTAGTTTATCTCTTGGAACAGATCACTTCTAAAAAATATAAACATTTAAGTTTCTGGGCATGCAATTTTTTGGCCCTAACTTCAGACCTTTACGAGCTCATAAGTGTATAGTAATCAGGGTTAAATGCTCAATTCAGCTATATTCCTGGGAGTTCCTTAACTTATAGCTGGGCATATGGCTTCTTTAAGTCTTATTTTCAACTTCCAATTGCCACCAAATTATCCACACAATGCTTTTTCTATTAATTTCACTGGCACTTATAAGTGAAATTGTCTCGAGGAGGAAAAATGGGGGTGGAGTAGACAGACACATCTGGAACTTTGTCGCTAGGCAGAGGGAGAGAGAGCAGCTGAGAGTCGCACTGGGAGTGATTGTTGGCAAATTAAGAGTCAGTTATTCTCCAGGAGAAGGTGGGGGACTGCTGGATGGGCCTCTCCTGACCAAGCATCCCCACTGCCATGGGGTTTTTGTCTGCCAGAGCCACCAGCACGAATGCAGAGACCGCGCCATCTTGCAGAGGGAGGTGGATGTCTGCGGCAGTCTGAAAGCTGTGGTTGAAGCACTCATGGAACAGCCGGGGACCCAGAACACTGCTCTCCAATTGGTGCAGACACACAGACGCAGAGGAGATCCACATAGAACACGGAAAGGTCAGATTTTGCCTGGGATAAGGTGAGGTCTCCTGTCCCGCAGAACAGAGACTCGGACACTGTGGGAACCAGGCTGCGGGAAAGCTGCTTCTGGAGAGGTCCGCGGATGTAGGGCAGGGCGTGATCAGTAAGTGTGGAGGCAAACTATCAGAACAGTTGACAGAGGGGAGTTCTTGAAAATGACTCGTTTTGATCTGAGGGAGAGGGACAGCTTGGGAGTTATTACAGTGTCCTGGCTACAAAATCCCCATAAACTGGTTTTGAGAACCACAGAGTAGCAGGATGTGAGCACAGCCTAGAGAGGTCCCGTGCTTAGTCTCAGAGGTCAATTCTGAAACACTGACACCCAGTGGATGACACACAAATTGACTATGCATAATCACAAAAGAATAAAGAGATTAAAACACAACTCAGCAGGGGAACACAGGGAACTGCAATACCCTCCCGACTGGGAAACATAAGTGCCAAGCAGAACAATAGCAGAAGTGAATGAACATGTTATTTTTTTTCTTTTTCTTTTTTTTTAAATTTTTTATTTTATTTTATTTTTTTCATTTTTGCATACTTTAATTAAAAAACTATTTTTTTTCTTTCCTCCTCAATTGATTTTACCTTTTTAATTATTACATTTTTGTTTTCAACTAGTATAATTACTACTACTATTTTACCTTTTTGGAAAAAAACAAGTGTCATTTTGTTTTCCCTTTATTTTACTTTGGGATTAGAGTTCTACATTCTATTTTCATCTTTCCTTTAACATAATTTTACTCTATTTCAACCCTACCTTTATGCGAACACTTTCCTCCTAAATATCTCCATTTTGTTGTCTTGTTTTCTCTTTCCCTTTTCCAACTTTAAATTCTCCCTATTCTTTATCTTTACCTGGTTAAATTTCACCCCACTTATATATCTAATTTCAAATCCCCTACTCCAAGTCCATACAAACCTCTCTCTTCTTGTCTTCACTATCCAAAAAGTTGTTTTTCTCTATGTCCTTTTGTTGCTGTTTGCCTGAACGGTGATTATATCGATTTTTTGTACTTTTTTGGTGAGATTATTTTAGCTTATTCTACTCCTTTTATTTTGCTTTTTGTTTGCTTTGTTTTGGTTTGTATTTTACCTCTCTTTTCCCTCGCCTCCCTCGATACCAGTTGTTATTTGTAGTTTGTATTAATCTCCAGGTACTGGTTGCCAGCATTTGTTGGGTTTAGTGACTGTTCTATTGGTGTTTTCTCCTGACATCTATATTTTGTTCCCCTTTTCTCTCTTATCCTCTTTTTTTTCTCTGACTTTTTTCTCTTTCACTTTTCTTCTTCTTCTTCTTCTCCTTTTTATTTTATTTTATTTTTCTGTTCATTTATTTATTTTTCTCCCTCTCCCAATTTGATTTTGGCATTTCTTTCTTTTCTTTTTTCCTCATTTTCCTCTGCTTCTTTCTCTACTTACCCCTAATTTGTCTTTCATTGGTGGTCACCTTATTTGTGATTATTAACATCCTGAATATATTTCTATTCATTGCCTTGTGTGTTGTACCTGGTCATGTTGTAGTTTGTGCCTTTCAAACAACATAGGAAAGCGAACTATATAACCAGACACCCGGAGAAGAAAGACTATGGGCAGAAAAAGAAACAGACCACATAAGACAGAAAGGCAGGTATCACCAAAAAAGGAACTAAACAAAATAGAAGTAGAAATAACCCTGCCATAGAAAGAGTTCAGAGAAATGATCATAAGGTGGATGAAAGGAATGGAAGACAAAATTGACAATGTAAGAGCCAAGAGGAAATGATGAAGACCCAAGAGAAAATGAAAAAGAAGCAAGAAGAAATGCAGAACCTAGAAGAAATGCAGAATAATCAAGAAGAAATGAAAAATGACATCACTGCTATAAAGAACTCAATAGAAAGCATCAAAAGTGGACTAGAAGAAGCAGAGGACCACATCAGTGAGCTAGAAGACACGGTAGGAAAAAATACCCAAGTTCAGCAGCTTCTAGAAAAAAAAAGTTAAAAAGCAAGAGGAGAGCCCAAGGGAACTTTGGGTTAACACGATACAAAACAACATCCACATATTTGGGGTTCCAGAAAGAGTGGAAACTGAGCAAGAAATAGAAAACCTGTTTGAAGAAATAATGACAGAAAATTTCCCCAATACAGGAAAGAAAAAACCCACACAAATCCAAGAAGCTCATAGAGTCCCAAGCAAAATGAACCCCAACAAACCGACACCAAGGCACATTATAATTAAATTGGCAAACACTGATGACAAAATAATAATCTTAAAAGCAGCCAGAGAGAAACAGAAAGTTACCTACAAAGGAACCCCCATAAGCCCAGCTGCTGATTTTTCAACAGAAACTCATCAGGCTAGAAGGGAATGGAATGAAATATACAAAGTCATGCAAAGGAAGGGTCTGAATCCAAGAATACTGTACCCTACAAGGCTTTCAATCAAAATTGAAGGTGAAATCAGAAGCCTCACAGACAAAAAAGGACTAAGGGAATATATTACCACCAAACCAGCAATGCAAGAAATGTTAAAGGGTCTGCTGTAATAAAAATAAATAGGAAGCAAAGAAGGAACTCGGAGGTAAAGACTAAAAATGGCAACAGATAAGTACTTACCAATAATAACTTTAAATCTAAATGGATTAAATGCTCCAAACAAAAGACATAAGGTAACCGATTGGATAAGAAAAAATGATCCATATATCTGCTGTCTGCAAGAAACCCACCTCAGGAAATGAGATGCACACAGCTTGAGGATGAAGGGATGGAAGATGGTATTTCAGGCAAAAGGAAATGAAAAAAAAGCTGGGGTTGCAATACTTATATCTGACAAATTAGATTGCAAAGTGAAAGACACAATAAGAGATAAAGAAGGCCACTTCATAATACTAAAGGGAATAATCCAACAAGAAGAAATAACTCTGATAAACATATATGCACCTAATATAGGAGCACCCAAATACATAAAAAAGCTCCTGGATGGTATTAAGGGAGAGACTGACAGGAATACATGTCATAGTAGGAGACTTTAATACCCCAATGTCATCATTGGACAAATCCTCTAAACAAAAAATCAGCAAAGAAACATCAATCCTAAATGAATCACTAGACCAGATGGAATTAATTGACATCTTCAGAACATTTCACCCCAAAGCCACAGAATATACATTCTTCTCTAGTGCACATGGGTCATTTTCAAAGATAGATCATATGTTGGGTCAGAAGAATAGTCTCTTCAAATTCAAGAAGACAGAAATCATACCAAGCATGTTCTCAGACCACAGTGGCATAAAACTGGAAATCAACTATAATAAAAAAAATAGAGAGAAATCAAACACATGGAGATTAAACAGCATGCTATTAAACAACAACTGGGTAACCAAAGAGATCAAGGAAGAAATAAAAAACATCATGGCAACAAATGACAATGACAACACAACAATACAAAATTTATGGGACACAGTGAAAGCAGTCTTGAGAGGGAAGTTTATAGCCCTACAAGCCTACTGCAAAAAACAGGAAACAATGGTAATAAATTACCTAACTCTACAACTCAAAGAGCTAGAAAGAAAGCAACAAGAAAAGCCCAGTGTAAGCAGAAGGAAAAATAGTAAAAATCAGAGCGGAGGTAAACAACATGGAGACCAAAGAAACAATTCAAAAGATCAACAAAACCAAGAGCTGGTTTTTTGAAAGGATAAACAAGATTGATGGACCTCTAGCCAGGCTCACCAAAAAGCAAAGAGAGAAGACCCAAATAAACAAAATCAGAAAGAGGAGAAGTTACAATAAACCCCACCAAAATACAAAGGATTGTTAAAAAATACTATGAACAACTCTATTCCAACAAATTGGACAACCTGCAAGACATGGACATATTCCTAGAAAAATATAACCTTCCAAAACTCAATGAGGAGGAATCTAAACATCTCAATAGTCCAATAATTATGGTAGAAATTGAAGCAGTCATCAAAAAGCTTCCAGCAAATAAAAGCCCGGGTCCAGATGGCTACATAGGAGAGTTTTACCAAACATTCAAGAAAGAATTAAAACCTATCCTCCTCAGACTATTCAAAAACATTCAAGAAGAAGGAATACTATCAAACACCTTCCATGAAGCCAGCATCACCCTAATACCAAAACCAGGTAAATACAACACAATGAAAGAGAATTATAAGCCAATATCTCTCATGAACATAGATGCCAAAATCCTCAACAAAATTCTAGCAAATCAGATCCAGCAGTACATCAGAAAGATCATACACCATGACCAAGTAGGATTCATCCCAGGAATGCAGGGATGGTACAATATCCACAAATCAATAAACGTGATACATCACATAAACAAATTGAGAGATAAAAATCACATAGTCATATCAATTGATGCAGAAAAAGCATTTGACAAAATCCAACACACTTTCTTGATAAAAACTCTCAGCAAAGTGGGAATAGAAGGATCATACCTCAACATCATAAAAGCCACATATGATAAACCCACAGCTAACATCATACTCAATGGGCAAAAACTAAAACCATTTCCCCTAAGAACAGGACAAAGACAGGGATGCCCACTCTCACCTCTCCTGTTCAACATAGTACTGGAAGTATTAGCCATTACAATTAGACAAGAAGAAGAAATAAAAGGCATCCAAATTGGAAAAGAAGAAGTAAAGCTGTCCTTATTTGCAGATGACATAATACTATACAAAAAAAAAAAAACCCTGAATGATTCCGTCCCAAAACTAATTGACTTAATAAATGAATTCGACAATGTAGCAGGATACAAAATTAATGCCAAGAAATCTTTGGCATTTCTATACACTAATAGTGAAATTACAGAAAGAGAGACTCAAAAAGCAACCCCATTTACCATCGCACCAAAAAAATTAAGATACCTAGGAATAAACCTAACTAAAGAGGTAAAAGACCTATATTTAGAAAACTACAGGACACTGAAAAAAGAGATAGAGGAAGATGCTAACAGATGGAAGAGCATACCATGCTCATGGATTGGGAGAATCAACATCATTAAAATGTCCATACTACCCAAAGCAATCTACAGATTCCATGCACTACCCATTAAAATACCAGCGACATATTTCACAGGCCTAGAAAGAATTCTCCATAGATTCATCTGGAACAAAAAAAGACCATGAATAGCCACAGCAATTCTGAGGAAGAAGAATAAAGTAGGTGGGATCTCAATACCAGATTTCAAGCTATATTACAAAGCAACTGTTCTCAAAACAGCCTGGTACTGGCACAAGAACAGACATATAGACCAATGGAATAGAATGGAGAATCCAGATATCCACCCAAACCACTATGCTCGACTAATATTTGACAAAGGAGGCATCAACATGCAATGGATCCAAGATAGCCTCTTCAATAAATGGTGTTGGGAAAATTGGACAGATACATGCAAAAAAATGAAACTGGACCACCAACTTACACCAAATACAAAAATAAACTCAAAATGGATACAGGACTTAAACATTAGAATGGAAACCATAAAAATATTAGAGGAATCCACAAGCAGCACAATCTCAGACATATGCCAAAAGAACTTCCTCACTGATACTGCTCCAAAGGCAATGGAAGCTAAAGAAAAAATAAACAAATGAGACTATATCAAAATAAAAAGCTTTTGCACAGCAAAAGAAACCATCAACAAAACAACAAGAAAGCCCAATGTATGGGAGAACATATTTGCAAATGTTATCACTAATAAAGGTTTCATCTCCAACATCTACAGCCAACTTATACAACTTAATAAAAGGAAGATAAACGATCAAATAAAAAAATGGGCAAGGGACCTAAATAGAACCTTTTTGAAAGATGATAGAAGGAAGGCCAAGAGTCACATGAAAACACGTTCAAAGTCAAAAATTATCTGAGAGATGCAAATCAACATGACAATGTGATACCATCTTACACCTGTCAGAATGGCAATCATCAACAAATCAACAAACGACAAGTGTTGGTGAGGATGTGGAGAAAATAGAACCCTTTTGCACTGTTGGTGGGAATGCAGACTTGTGCAGTCACTGTGGAAAACAGAATGGAGTTTTCTCAAAAAACTGAAAATGGATCTCCCATTTGACCCAGCAATCCAACTCTTAGGAATTTATCCTAAGAAATTACAAACACCAATTAGAAAGGATTTATGCACCCCTATGTTCATAGCAGCACAATTTACAATAGCTACAATGTGGAAACAGCCTAGGTGCCCGTCAGCAGATGAGTGGATCAGAAAACTGTGGTGCATCTACACAATGGAATTCTATGCTGCCTTTAAACAGAAGTAACTCTTACCATTTGCAGCAACCCGGATGGAACTGGAGAACCTTATGCTTAGTGAAATAAGCCAGTCAATGAAGGCGAAGCACCACATGATCTCACTCATGTGTGGATAATAAAGAACATTGTAAACTGATGAACAAAAGAATAGATACAGAGGCAGTAAAGCATCAAACAGACTGTGAAATTATAGCAGGAAGATTAAGGAGAGGTGGGGTAGATAAGAGATCAATCAAAGGACTTGTACCTATGCTTATAAGCATAACCAATGAACATAGACACTGGGGGGTTGGGGTATGCCTGGGAGGGAGGGGGGCAATGGGGAGATATGTATACATGTAACACAATAAAAAAATGCAATAGAGAAAAAAACAAAAAAAATTAAAAAACAAGTGAAATTATCTCGAATTCATCCATTTTGTATTATTTGTTAATTAGTATTGGTGCTTTTAAATGTAAGTCCTGAGTTGGTTTACTTTGCCAGTAGTTTGGTAAATTTTCAAAGGTCTTGGTTTCTTCACAAAGCCTAATATGTCTCCCAAATTTTAAGGTAAGAATTCTACTGAGGAGCCCATTAAAAATTTATTAAGGAGAAATCAATGCAATGTTTCCTGCCAGCAAGCATAATATATTTCCAATTCTCTCTCCTTTTTTCTTAAATCTGTCTTTCCAGATTATTGCTTAAAAATTGTCTTTCTTTAAGGCATCACCAATTAAGTTAGATTGACCTACCTCATAAGGCAACCTTATATTGGGCTTTTCTCTTCTAGCTGCAGATTTTTTTCCTGATCCTACTTCATTTGTTGATTTCTTTCCACTAGAGTTATTTGGTAACCTGTAATCCTAAACATTCTAGCCCTTTGTTGTCTTAAGAACTGTGAAGTTAGGGATTGTTGTGCTTCTAGTATCATTCATGCTTGATTATTTCAGTCTTGGCTTTATTTTTAAATACTTCCTTCTCCTCCCTCCTCCCTGTTCTCATCACACTAGTCTAGTTTGTAGAAAGAGGCAGGGACAAGGGTCTGAACTGTGGATTTATGGGTAGAGAGAAATAGCTACAGATTTTGCACAATGCCTGATTCATTTTTTCTGTGGCTACACATTGTCTCTCCTCACCCCACCCCACCATAAAAGGTGAAAAGTATTGGGAAGTCCCTGAGGGTAACCTCACCCACATTCAGCTTTTAGGAACACCCTACTTTTGTATAAACTACATTATGTTCTCTCAAGTTGTCCCTCAGTAGACTTCTACTGCAGTCTTCATTGTGCAGCCAGAGTGATCTTTTTTAAAATGCAACACTGGCCTGTATTATGATGATGATTCAAATCCTTTCTGACTCTTCTTTTTATACAAAATGAACTGAGACAGCACACACTTTTCCACATCTGGCCTTTTTCTTTCTCTGGGCCCTCTGTTCAATGGAGCTTCTCTCAGGGCCGGTTTACTCAATAGATTCAATCTCTAACAAGTTACCCATGTTTCCCAGTGGCCCTGTGTCCTTGCATCTGTCCCTTCTGAGTACAATTCCCTTCCCCCCAGAAAATTTATTAAATTTTTAAAGCATTGTTTTGTGTCACTTCCTCTGCTTAATACTTTTCTGAATCTATAGCCATCATAGTCCTTTCTTTTTGCCCCCAATCAGCTCTTTAGAGACTTATCAGAACCACCATAACTCTTCATTATGTTCATTTGCTTACATTCTATGTCTTCTTTATAAGTCTCTGAGCTCCTTGCATATGTACACAAATGATATTTTATCCATAATGCATGACAGAATATAATCTAAGATAGACTTTCGCTCTAGGAATTTGTTAATGTCATCCTATAAGACAAATATCACTCCACCAATCTACAGGCATGAATTTGGACTTTTTTTTTGAGCAATGTAAATTTTTCTCATCCTTCAACAATCTTTGTTCAATCCCTTCAGTGATCAAAGCATTCATTAGTAGAGTAATTAGCAAAGATTATGAATATGGTCAGACAGCAAAGTGGGTCCAAGTGGTCTAGGTGATCCAGAACCCAATAATAACCTTGTGTTCTTACCATGAAGAAGCTGATATAGTACACTCAACACACTAACATATATCACTCATGTATACACACACACACACACACACACACACACACGTGCTTTCTAGCCTCTGGGTTCATATTTATCTATAAGCTGATATCAGAATGCAAAGCATTCAAGGCATAATATTTATCAAAGCAGAATTCTTAAATTTAGTTCAGTCTCAACTGGCATAGGGATATTTGCCTAGCAAACTCTGAATTAAAAAGTTTTAAATAGTCTGACTCTATTTGGGGGTGTGTGTCTAGATATATAAAGGACCAAAAATAATATGTTTTTCTTGGAACTTACTTCTAATAGTCAGAAATCATGGAAATTTGCCCAAAATAATCTTTTATATTGCTCCAATCTCAGTTACATTCAAGCTTGACTGTAATTGTTTTTAAACCTGTTCTTCTTTTCTTAGACATTATTGGAATAATAATGTGATATTCAGGAGCAAAGACAGTGTTGCTTTATAGATTTGGTAGTGTTCTTGCATATATTATATTATATTCAATATTTATTTAATGAGTAAATATGTGAACTATCTCATGACCACTTTCTGTCCCATAAATATAGATACTTATGTCCATAAGTATAATGTAGGCAGACACTCTGATAAAAACTTGACTGGAAGATAATTTGAAAAAGGGACAAAATAAGCTAAATAAGAACATACATTTTTCTTTGCTATTTAAAATGCATTTTAAAATAGCAAGATTCCACAAGTGA
The DNA here is from genome assembly GCA_011751065.1 of Lasiurus cinereus. NCBI lineage: Eukaryota > Metazoa > Chordata > Mammalia > Chiroptera > Vespertilionidae > Lasiurus > Lasiurus cinereus. Next base: position 8,828,816 of record JAAGEH010000389.1, read on the forward strand.
TATTGTATATTCAGTATAAATCATATCCCTTAGTGGTTTATTAAATTATTTAGGCTTTCCTTCTATTCATGGCATTTTATCCCCAAATGGGGTAATGTCAGAATATTCTTTTTTCTCTTCCTTATTTCTATTCTTATTAAATTTTATCTCAGGTGAAAATTAATTATTTGATTATAAAATAAATTTTCTAATTATTTAAAAATTTTAAATTTATTCAATATAAGTTAATTGACTAAATAAAGTTAGCTATTACCATATAATAAAGGTAATTTTTGCCAATCCTCAAAAGGAATATGCCTCACTATTAGAAACTATCTGTGAAAGAATTCCCTGATTTAATATAAGCACAAGTAGGTAAATTAATTACATTATATAGTGTAAAGGGTCAGTTGTGGAAACGGACATTTCTGTAGGCATGTCAAATAAGAAGGAACTTAATACAGAGAATTAATGCTCATAGAACTGATGGAAGGGTTGGGGGAAAGAGGTAGGGGAAAGATTGTTAGGTTTTAGAAAAATCAGATTTTATGGACATTCAAAGAAATGGCCACTAATGAACCCAGCTGACTGTAGCTCTGAAACAGAGATGTGTGATCTACCCACAGTTTTCAGGAAATAAAAATGGCCTCTCTGCCCATTTCCAAATATCAGGCAAATGCCTCACTGGCAGAATCTAACCCAGAACCCTATTAGACAGTGTTTATTACTCTTAATAGCCAAAGGGCCAGAAATAAATGCATAAACTTTCCTCTGAGCAAGTCTGGAAAGTGTTGCTAATGAAATACCATCTTTTACTTTTGTTTTAAATATACAGATGTGGCAGATATTTTTTCTTTTTATCTCTGCAGATTTTTTGACACTTCTGCCCCTGAGGTGGGTTTCATGTCCTCTCTCCTTCATAAATCTTTAGGTTCTTTTGGCTGCTCTGATGCTAGAGTGTGGCTGAAGTAAAGACCTGAGACTTGTGGTGTTTTGAAACAAAGATGTTAGTATGTCTGCCTGGCTTTCTGGGAATACTTTGTCTCAAGACTCTCCCTCCCAGAACCCAGCCATAATCTTGAGTGAAGCTGAAGAGACATTCCCAAATGAGATTAATTTGCAATTACCCCAGCCTAGACATTAGAAATGCAAGTAAGCAAGAAGCCTCCAGACATTTGTCCCCATTAGAGCACTCACTCTCAGTGATAGGAAGCCAGGGATATAGGAGCAGAGACAAGCCATCCCTGCAGTTGTAGGATTTCTCAATTTCTGACCCACAGCATTTGTAAGCATTATAAAACAGTAGAGTTACATTATTAAGTTTGGGCAAAGTTACTTGAATAACTTAAAAACATGAGTGATAGGAGAAAATAATGAAGTGGATGGAGATTTAGAGACTATAGAATTCAACTTGAGCACGCAAATTTGAAAGTTGCCCCAATAGTCTAACAGGCAAAGTTTATGCACAAAGCTATGCAATTAGGCTGATGATCACTGGTCATAATCTGTAGTATTTGTCATCTTCCATGTATTTCTTTTCCAGTTATATAATCTTAGACCTGGGGCCTGGAACCTCAGAGCACCCATCTGCTAGGGCTCAGTCTTCTTTACCCATTCCCGTATGTCATCACATAAATTACACAGTCATAGTGCCATCTGGGTCTTTAACAAGTTACAGTTTTCAATGATACTGCAAAATTTTACCACATTAATTAACTCTCATCCATACACTCCCAGAGGAAAATAAGGAACAAAAATCCAAATTACTGAATCCATTTGCTAAGAAAACTAAGTTCCCTGTAAGGGGAGCTTATCACGCTTTTCTAAACCTTTCCCTTGAGTCTGGCAATTCATAGTCACAGAACATTCTTTCTCTTCCATTGCTTCCTCTCACTTTTTATCCAGATGTTCTCTTTGATTTTTATCATTTTGTTCTTTTTCTGTGCTATAAAGAGTGACAGATATTACAAGCTTTTAAATGGCATTGTATATTATCCAGCACTCAGGAGTTAGATCTGTTCATTATTCTGTTCTATGCTCATTACTGTCCTTCCTCTACATGTTTGAATGTCCAGTGTGCATAACTCAGTAGCTTGATGCATGGCAAGTGAAAAAAGTACTGGAAGACATAGCTCCTTGCTGCTAGGTACTTACTTCTGATAGAGAAACTGTATATATAAAACAGCATGAACTAAAAAAAAAAAAAAGGCAGGGGGAAAAATGGCAGCAGAATAGACAGACGTGTCTGGAGCCTTGTCTCTGAGAAGACAGAGAGAATAGCTGAGGGTCACACTGGGAGTGTTTGTTGGCAAGTTAAGGGACAGTTATTCTCCAGGAGAAGGTGGGGGACTGCTGGATAGGGCACCCCTTCCCAGGCAGCCCCACTGCCACGGTTTTTTTTTCTCCTGGAGCCACCAGTGCAAACACGGAGACCACGCCATCTTGGAGGGGAAAGTAGATGTTTACAGCAGCCTGGAAAGCTACAGCTGTGGCACCCACCAAACAGTGGGGGTGAGTGGGGAAGTGACCAAGAACACTGCTCCCCAATCGGCGCAAACATATGGATTCAGAGAAGCTCCACATGCCACAAGAAAAGGTCAGATTTTGCCTGGGATAAGAAGAGAGAACAACATAACCAGACAACTGGAGAAGAAAGACCATGGGCAGATGAAGAAACAGCCCGTATATGAAAGAAAAGCAGGCATCACCAGAAAAGGAAGTAAATGAAATAGAAGCAAACAACCTGACAGAGAAAGAGTTCAGAGAAATGGTCATAAGGTGGCTGAAAAGAATGGAAGACAAATTCGACAATATGAGTAAGAACCAAGAGGAAATTATAAAGAATCAAGAAAATGAAAATGACATCGCTACTGTAAAGAACTCAATAGAAAGCATCAAAAGTAGACTAGAAGAAGCAGAGGACCGCATCAGTGAGCTAGAAGACAAGGTAGGAAAAAATACCCTAGTACAGCAGCTTCCAGAAAAAAAAAATTAAAAAGCAAGAGGAGGGCCTAAGGGAACTTTGGGATAACACCAAACAAAACAACATCTGCATAATTGGGGTTCCAGAAAGAGTGGAAAATGAGCAAGAAATAGAAAACCTGTTTGAAGAAATAATGACAGAAAACTTCCCTGATATAGGAAAGAAAAAAACCCATGCAAATCCAAGAAGCTCACACATTCCAAGTAAAATGAGCCCCAAAAGACCAACAGGCACATTATAATTAAATTGGCAAACACTAACTACAAAGTAAGAATCTTAAAAGCGGCCAGAGAGAGACAGAAAGTTACCTACAAAGGAACCCCCATCAGACTAGTAAATGATTTCTCAACAGAAACTCATCAGGCCACAAAGGAATGGAATGAAATATACAAAGTCATGCAAAGGAAGGGTCTGATTCCAAAAATATTGTACACAGCAAGGCTTTCAATCAAAATGGAAGGTGAAATCAGGAGCTTCACAGACAAAAAAGGACTAAGGGAATTTATTACCACCAAACCAGCAATGCAAGAAATGTTAAAGAGTCTGCTGTAAAAAAATAAATGGGAAGCAAAGAAGGAACACAGGGGTAAAGAATAAAAATGGCGACAAAAAAGCACCTATCACTAATAACTTTAAATGTAAACGGATTAAGTGCTCCAATCAAAAAACATAGGGTAACGGATTGGAAAAGAAAACATGACCCATATATCTGCCGTCTACAAGAAACCCACCTCAGAAAAAGAGATGCACAGAGTCTGAAGGTGAAGGGATGGAAGACAGTTTTTCAGGCAAATGAAAATGAAAAAAAAAAGCTGGGATAGCAATACTTATTTCTGACAAATTAGATCTCAAAGTGAAGGACATAACAAGAGATAAGGAAGGCCACTTCATAATACTAAAGGGAACAATCCAAGAAGAAGAAATAACTCTGATAAACAAATACGCACCCAATATAGGAGCACCCAAATACATTAAAAAAAAAAACTCCTGGAGAATATCAAGGGAAAGATTGACAGCAATACAATCATAGTAGGAGACTAATATCCCACTGTCACCACTGGACAAATCCTCTAAACAAAAAATCAGAAAAGAAACATCAATTCTAAATGAATCACTAGACCAGATGGAATTAATTGACATCTTCAGAACATTTCACCCCAAAGCCACAGAATATACATTCTTCTCAGATGCACATCATTTTCAAAGATAGACCATATGTTGGGTTATAGGAAAAGTCTCTTCAAATTCAAGATGATAGAAATCATATTAAGCATTTTCTCAGATCACAGTGGCATAAAACTGTAAATCAACTACAATAAAAATAATCCAAAGAAATCAAACACATGGAGACTAAACTGCATGCTTTTAAACAACGACTGGGTAGCCAGAGAGATCAACGAAGAAATAAAAAACATCATGGCAACAAATGACAATGATAACACAATAATACAAAATTAATGGGACACAGTGAAAGCAGTCTTGAGAGGGAAGTTCATAGCTCTACAAGCCTACTGGAATAAACAAGAAACAATGGTAATAAATTACCTAACTCTACAACTCAAAGAGCTAGAAAGAAAGCAACAAGAAAAGCCCAGTGTAAGCAGAAGGAAGGAAATAGAAAAGATTAGAGTGGAGATAAACAACACAGAGACCAAAGAAACAATTCAAAAGATCAACAAAACTAAGAGCTGGTTCTTTGAAAGCATAAACAAGATTGATGTACCTTTAGCCAGGCTCACCAAGAAGCAAAGAGAGAAGACCCAAATAAAATCAGAAATGAAAGAGGTGAAATAACAACAGACCCCTCTGAAATACAAAGGATTGTTAAAAAATACTATGAACAACTCTATTCCAAAAAAGTGGACCACTTGCAGGAAATGGACTATTCCTTGAAAAATTTAACCTTCTAAAACTCAATCAGGAAGAATCTAAACATCTCAATAGTCAATAAACTATGGAAGAAATTGAAGCAGTCATCAAAAAGCTTCCAGCAAATAAAAGCCCGGGGCCAGATGGCTACACAGGAGAGTTTTACCAAACATTCAAGGAAGAATTAAAACCTGTCCTCCTCAGACTATTCAAAAATATTCAAGAAGAAGGAACACTTCCAAACACCTTCTATGAAACCAGCATCACCCTAATACCAAAACCAGATAAATACAACACAATGAAAGAGAATTATAGGCCACTATCTCTCATGAACATAAATGCTAAAATCCTCAACAAAATTCTAGCAAATCGGATCCAGCAGTACATCAGAAAGATCATACACCATGACCAAGTAGGATTCATCCCAGGAATGCAGGGATGGTACAATATCCACAAATCAATAAACGTGATACATCACATAAACAAATTGAGAGATAAAAATTACATAGTCATATCAAATGATGCAGAAAAAGCTTTTGACAAAATCCAACACCCTCTCTTGATAAAAACTCTCAGCAAAGTGGGAATAGAAGGATCATACCTCAACATCATAAAAGCCACATATGATAAACCCACAGCTAACATCATACTCAATGGGCATAAACTAAAATCATTTCCCCTAAGAATAGGAACAAGGCAGGGATGCCTACTCTCACCACTCCTGTTCAACCTAGTACTGGAAGTATTAGCCATTGCAATTAGACAAGAAGAAGAAATAAAAAACATCCAAATTGGAAAAGAAGAAATAAAGCTGTCCTTATTTGCAGATGACATGATACTGTACAGAAAAATCCCAAAAGACTCCATCAAAAAACTAATAGACTTAATAAATGAATTTGACAATGTAGGAGGATATAAAATTAATGCCAAGAAATCTGTGGGATTTCTATACACTAATAGTGAACTTACAGAAAGAGAGACTAAAAAGGCAATCTCATTTACCATTACACCAAAAAAAATTAAGATACCTAGGAATAAACTTAACTAAGGAGATAAAAGACCTATATGCGGAAAACTACAAGACACTGAAAAAAGAGACAGAGGAAGATGTAAATAGATGGAAGAGCATACCATGCTCATGGATTGGTAGAACCAACATCATTAAAGTGTCCATACTAACCAAAGCAATCCATAGATTCAATGAGGTTTATAAAAATTAATATGATCTAATCATTCCTTTATACAGTATCTAAGTCAATTCTGCAATAATGTAGAGCATATAGTAGCAAGTAAAATTATGCCATAAAAAGAAAATCCATTATATATGAGACAACTGGGCCAATTTTGTCAAGAAGTCAATAGCACATGAGGAAAATGAAAGGAAACACTATTCTAGACTAATTTCCAGGAAGATGCTTAAACATAGCAACCATGTGCAACAAGTAGATTTACATGAGAAAATCAACTCTAAAAACATATTTTTTGATGAAATTGAAAGAAATTCTAATATGAATGGGATATTATAAGTTACTAGAGGCCTAGTGCATGGGTTCATGTGCCTGTGGGGTGCCTCGGCCTGGCTTGTGGGAATTGGGCCAAAACTGGCTCTCCAACATCTCCTGAGGGGTCCTGGATTGTGAGAGAGTGCAGGCCAGACCATTGACCCCACCAGCACACAATTCAGGCTGGGTAGGAACCATAGGAGGGCTCCAGGGCATGTCTACCCTGTCCAGGGCATCTCCCAGTCCTCATTGGGCTAATGGGGGCCATCTCGTATAGTCCTGATTGGGGCTGATCAGGGCCTGCTTGCCAGGGGAGGAATTGTGGGAGGTTGGCCGGCCAGGGAGGAACTACAGAAGGGCTCCAGGACATGTCTGGCTAGTCTTACTAAGTCTCAATGGGCTGGACCCTAGCAGCAAGCTAAACCTACAGGTCAGAGTGTCTACCTCCTGGTGGTCAGTGCACATCATAGTGAAGGGTCAAACAAATGGTCGGACACTTATCATATTAGGCTTTTATTACATAGGATTAGAGAATTATTGCTAATTTTATTAGGTCTATTAATGGTATTTTGTTTATGTGAGAAAATATGTTTTAAAAGTAAATATATACAGAAGTGAAATAAAATTACATGATGCATTTATTGTCAGTGTTAAATATTATCTTTGTCTCATTACACCATTTTTAATAAATTGGAAGTTTAAAATGTTTCAAATTATGTGTAATTGACTATTATAAGTAAAATATTTTATGACTTTTTTATTTATCCTGACTTAATTTCTAACTAATCTTGCAGTGGATGGTTCATAGTTTTAATTAATTTACAGGAAGCAGGAAACATGTTTCCAAGGGATTCTTGTTAAGGTGTGAGGCTTCATCATTTTATATGTCATATTCCCATTAAACAATTCATCTCCAGTAACTCTGACTTTTATCCGTGAATCACTGTAAAATGGTGAAACCTTCCTCCACCTAAGAAAAGGGGCAGTGGAGTATGCTATCTTAAAACCAATAAAAATAGACCATTTTCAATGTGTGGGATCAGAACTCTGGGATCAATGGAACAGTCCTCAAGGAAGGTCAAATGTGTTTCTCTCCAGATGGCTGCACAGGATGACACTTCATAAAGCTTCATTTCTCTGTTAAGCTGCTCAGTATCTCTGGTGCTACAAACATATTGTTTATCTCATCAAGAGGAGCAGGTTCTAAGGTAAGAACTGAATGAGTGCCACTGGAGAGGAAGAAGCGGAGCAGATGGCTCATCTCAGATAGTCTGCCTTCCCTTGATAACAGCCTGTTCCAGTCCTGAGCAGACCAATTGCCAATGAACAGAGGTTGGTGGAGGGATATGCACTGGCCTGTGACACAGATTCAGCTTATCCATTTTCTCAGACTCTGCCCACTATCCAGTTCCATCTCTGACCTCTCCAGAAATGAAGAAGATCCTTATGACCAGGTCTGTGAGCTATTCCACTGATACTTACACCTGAACTTCTCACCCCAGTTTCAGGCTATATTTTGGTCTCCTACTCTTTCTAGTTTATGCCAAAAAAATGAACTTTATTAACCATTCTTTCTAACTAACTTTTAGGATTTTGACATTTTAGGTAAATAAAATATTTTTAATATTAAGTGGTAGCACTGGGATTTTTTAAAATCCTCACCCAAAGATATGTTTTTATTGATTTTAGAGAGAGAGAAAGGAAACAGAAAGAAACATTGACATGAAAGAAAAAGAAACATCAATCGATTGCTTCCCATATGAGCCCTGATTGGGATTGAACCCACAACTCAGGTTTGTGCCCTGATGGGGAATCACACCCACAACCTTTTGATGTATGGGATAACGTTCCAACCACCTGAGCCACTCAGCCAGGGCGTCAATAAAAGTTTTCACCAAATACAAACAAACAAAAAGCTATAAAAGATATAATTATCGGGTATATTTTAACTTGCAAGGTTGAGGTTCCTGAGTTCTAGTGTTGTTTAACGAAAACAATTGAGTCTGAAGACCATTAAGATAAAATGTCTAGTATCAAGAACCAACCAAGCATGTCAAACTCTTTGGCATGCTTGGCTACACTGAGGGAGAAGGAAATTTCCTATTCATAAGAGAAACCTCTGATCAGGTTAGTCAGCTCAGGATAGTTAGTAGACAGCCTGAGTAACGAAGCAAGTTTTGAGCTACATAGCAAAGCAATGGGCCCCAAATTTACCACATTGGGAGAAAGGCCTGAAGGAAATAGCAAATCGGAAGACAGCACAGGTATAAACACAAAGCAGAAAATGAGTAAGGAAATACCTTCAGAATTCATCCGCTTTAGAAAAAATCTCACCAAAAGCAAGTTTTGACCCAGTGTTTCTTTTCATTTTCAATTTAGGTATGCTTTTTCTCAGTTAAAGTTTGGGTACATTCCTAGCACATGCCAAATTTGTTAGATAATAAACCCTTTGGAAACAGATTCCATGTCTGTATTGTTTACCAGTCTATCTCTAATGCCTATCACAGTGCTTTATCTCTAGTAGGTACTCAATGAATTTCCTTAAAAGAATGCCTGGCACATTGAGGAATTAAATGATTATTTTTCACTTGGTAAATGAATGTTGACCAATATGCTGGGTATGATACATTTTGGTGTTTTTTGTTGTTGTGCTTTCTGTGTTGAATTCAGAAGAAGCAAGAAGTCTTCTCTTTAGAATGCAGAACACTGTAACACAGGCATGGGAATCATTTCAACTTATAGTTGAGCAATTGAATTGTTAGAAATCTCAGGAGAATTAAAGATTTTTTCTTATAAAGGAAATGAAAATCTTCTGATTCTACATATATATTTTTTGACTTTGTGTTAAGAATTAGATCGTTAACTTTCTTTTTCCTGTATTTAAAAACAGCTTTCAAAATGATTCTCCTGCTTTCAGGCTTGCTTCCTTGCACTTCATTCTCCACACACCTCCAGTGTAATCTTGATAAAACTTAGATTTGATCAGGTCACTAATTCTTTTTAAAAAAATATATTTTATTGATTTTTTTACTGATAGGAAGGGAGAAGGATAGAGAGTTAGAAACATCGATGGGAGAGAAACATTGATCAGCTGCCTCCTGCATATCTTCTACTAGGGATGTGCCCACAACCAAGGTACATGCCCTTGACCAGCATTGAACCTGGGACCCTTCATTCTGCAGGCCAATGCTCTATCCATGAAGCCAAACTGGTTAAGGCAGTTCACTAATTCTTGTGTTCTAAAATCCTTCCTGGTTCATACTTTATGCCTTTGCATGGCAGCAAATGTCCTTCATCTTCTTTTATCCCAGCCCCATCCAAGTCAGGCCTCTATACCCACAGATCTCATTCTTTAGCTATGCTCCTGTTGTACTATAGATCTCACCAATCCTGGATCCTTCTATACTTTTCCTCTCACTCTGTCTTCTGTCTCCTATGTTCCTTTCTTTTTTTAAAAAAAAATATATTTTATTGATTTTCTACAGAGAGAAAGGGAGAGGGACAGAAAGTCAGAAACATCAATGAGAGAGAGAGACATCGATCAGCTGCCTCCTGCACGCCCCACACTGGAGATGTGCCTGCAAGCAAGGTACATGCCCCAGACCGGAATCGAACCTGGGACCCTTCAGTCTGCAGGCCGACGCTCTATCCACTGAGCCACACCGGTCTCGGCCTATGTTCCTTTCTTAATTCCACCCCGCCCCCCACCCCCCGCAGCCCTGGCAGTCTCCAACTCCTCTGTCAAAATCCACCTTCTCTGTAGATCTTTTTTTTTTCTTATTTTACTCATTGATACAGAATTAATCACAATTTTGTGTCCCTGTACCTTAATGTAGAGTGAACAGATGGAAGTAAATGTATTGGAGCCAGAAAGATCTAATTTCTATCCTGGTTCTTCTGTTCACTATGACTTTGGGCAAATCAGTTAATGTCTCTGACCCTCATATTTCTCATCTCTAAAGTGGGTACAATCTCAACATATCAGCATTGTTGTAATCATGTGTTCAAAATGCTTAGAATAGGTCTTGGCTACACAGTAAACATGAAAAGGAAGGAATCTTCTTATTATCTTCCTATTTATTATAAACTGGTATTATAGATAACTGCATGCTTGCCTAACCCCTAGATTTTGAATCATTAAAGGCAGGTCTACAACATTCATATTTTTACCCATGGTGCATAGGAATGGTACCTGACTCATAGAGGGTGCCTACTTATTGCTTGTTGAGTCAAGTCCGTTTGCATTTGATACAATGATTTTCTGGGTTTCGTTGGTAAAATATACCACCATATTATACTATTGAGTCATGTGTATAAAATCTTGTATATACTTTAAATCACATTATACTTTAATTCACATTATATTTTAACAATATAAATATATATGGTACTAAAATGATCTTTTTTTAGCTTTGCACATAATAATCTCCAAAAAAGCAGCAGGAGAGGCAATATCCCTTTCACCCAAAAGTATTAAAATAATATATAAATTCACCTCCAACCTATATTTATAACAGCATGGCTGCTGAAGATAGCTTGGGGTGAAATTGCATTGAAACTTCTGAATGATTGTATTCACTCAGTTCAATTGCTATGTAAGTAGGTGCATTGGGAAAGCTGGGCAGAAAAAGACAACACAAAGAGATTTCTTCCTAGTTTAATTAAATAAACAATGACATGTTCCCTGTTGAAATAACAACTAAACAAAAGCATGAAATGCACCTAAGATATCTGAATGGAAGGAGTGTGTGGAGTGCAATTGTGTAAGAATGGTTTCCAGTCCCCAGGGAAGTTCTACTCTGCCACCAGTGTCATCATGCTGTTGTGACCACCTGGCTGAAACTCTTCCATGGTTGCACATTTATGGCCTATAGTGTACAGTCTAAACTTTAGCCTGGCACTAAAGGACTTGGGAGTAGTGGGAACACTCCTATTGTTCCAGCCTTGCCTCCCTTACCTTGTTTGCACCTCCCAGCCACATGAAAAATGTTCTCCTTGGACTTCTGGCATCAACTCCCAATATTTCAAAAGCTTAGAAGTCACCATTCCTGCCCTTATAAGAATTAAAAACTGAAAATTAATTTTCTTGGACCCATCAGAGAACTGAGGTGTCAGGGAAAGCTGTAATGCTCAAAGTGCGAGTAAATAGGCTCATCCAGAGAAACAGAGCCAAGAAATGAAACTATTATTTCAAATAACTGTCTATGTTGAAAATGCCAAAGAATCATCAAAAGTAGAGGGTTAGAATGATACATGTAAAATGGATTAGAATTGGCACAGTATAAGTTCATGCATACCTCAATATTGATACAGATGGTTTCATATAAAAATACTTACAAATAACATCAAAATTACAACTAAACTACAGAATAACCATCATTCAGAACTGCCCTAAATCTAGCTGAATGGAAATCTTATGACTAGGGAGTAAAAGAAGAAGCCACATCAAGACTGGCAGGAGGAGTGGAAATGTGGAACTGGCTAGTCCTATACCCACATGTGGAAGATAAAACCTAAGAGGAATATATTGGCTGGAGAGGTGCCCCCTGAGGAATGAAGGATTCCAGCCCCACAATGGGCCATAGTCCCAGGCTTTCAGAGCCAGGAAGAGAAGCCCCTATAACTTCTGGCTGTAAAAACCAGTGGAGATTGACACTGAGGGAGACAGAGGACTGTTGGAGTCCCAGATAGTTCATCTTATAGAGACCATGCATAGACTTACTTTGACTCATTCAATCTGAGCCCCACTAAAGTAATTTATGTTCTGTGGTGTGGGCCCCTGCACAGCTGATTCTACATGGTATTTAGAGGTTGGTGGTCACAGCCAGTACTTGCAGTTGATGGGCCTGGAGTAAATCCCTCCCATTAATGTGCCAATAGTAATCAAGACTCAACTATAACAGGAGAGTGTACACAGCCCATACAGAGTGAGATCTGAATGAACGGGGAGGTTGTGCTACTGGACCCTAAAATACACCTACTATATTAGGCCATTCTACTAAGCCTGGGAGATGTGCAAGCTCTACCCAATTCATAGAAAGAAACACAGGGAGGCTGCCAGAATGAGGAGACAAAGAAACGTCCCAAATGAAAGAACAGAACAAAACTCCAGAAACAGAACTAAACAAAAAGAAAACAATCCACTAGCTACAGAGTTCAAAACACTGGTTAAGGATGCTCAATGAATCAAATGAGAACTTCAAAAGCATAAAAAAGGAACAGTCAGAAATGAAGGATACACTAACTGAAATGAAGAATAATTTACAGTGAATAACAGTAGAATAGATGAAGCTGAGAATAAAATCAATGATTTGAAAGACAAAGAAGAAAAAACACCCAATCAGAACAATAAAAAGATAAAAGAATAAAAAAAATTTGAGGACAGTGTAAGGAACCTCTGGGACAACTTCAAGGGTATCAACCTTTGCATCCTAGGGATTCCAGAAGGAGAAGAGAAAGAACAAAACATTGAATACCTATTTGATAAAATAATGACAGAAAACTTCACTAACCTGGTGAAGGGAACAGACACATGAGTCCAAGAAGCACAGAGTGTCCCACACAAGATGAACCCAAATCAAGAACTGGATGCTGGATGTGCTTGTGGTAACTAGGATATGATGTCATTGCTTAAAGGGTTTCTGAGCTGACAGAGACAAGACACATCATAATTAAAATGCAAAAAGTTAAAGCCGATGAAAAAATCTTAAAAGCATCAAGAAAAAAGCAGTAGTTACCTAAAAGAGAGCTCCCATAAGACTATCAGCTAATTTCTCAACAGAAACTTTGCAGGCCAGAAGGCATTGGCAAGAAATATTCAAAGTAATTAAAATCAAAGACATACAACCAGGATTACTCTACCAGCAAAGCTATAATTTAGAATCAAAGGGAAGATCAAGAGAAAAAGCTAATGGATATATACTAGTAATATATCTACCAAACCAGTGATATATGAAATGATAACAGTTCAGGAGAAGAAGAAAAAGGAGAAGAAGAAAAAGAAGTAAGAGATCACAAAGCTGAACAATAGAATGACAGTAAATACGTATCTATCAACAACTGAAAAAATAAACCAACAAGAAGAACAGAAGCAGACTCAGACACAAAGAACATTTTGATGTTTGCCCAATGAGAAGGAGATAGGGGTTTGAAAAAGGTGAAAGGATTAAGAAATACAAATTAGTTGCTACAGAATAGTCACAGATATGTAAAGTACTGTATAGGGAATATAGTCAATACTATTCCAATAACCATGAAGGTACAAATAGATGAGTGTGAGATTTATCAGGATGATCACTTAATAAGTTATATTATATATATATATAAAATCACTGGGGTGTACACCTGAAACTAATATAATAATGTCTTTCAACTGTAACTGAAAAATAAAAATGATTAAATAAAAATAAGTACATCTATACTGATTAATTTATACAAATATATTTCCTTTCTCTGTCAGCTCAGAAACTCTTTAACATATACAAGATGAGTCTGGAATATTTTCTAGTGCCAGAAATAAAGGAAGTAGAGAAAAATTCTCCAAAAACATAATGAAAGGAATAAATCAAAGGGATAAGGAGATACCTAAATGAGCTCCCAATAGCCATAGATGAATAAACTTAAATCAATAAAATAAAGAAGTATTGAATTATAGCTCAAAGTATAAAATAAATATCCATGGATATAAATATATATATTTCTTCTAAATTATATATATATATATATACTAGAGGCCTGGTACACGAAATTCGTGCTTAGTTAGGGACCTTAGGCCTGTCCAGCAATGAGGGCTGATTGAAACCTTCCAGCTGCTGGCTAGCACCTTCCTTCAAGCACCTTCCTTCATTCCTTGCCACCTCCTGGTGATCACTACACGTCATAGTGAGTGATTGAACTCCTGGTCTCGGTCCAACTCCTGAGGAGGACACTTTGCATATTAGCCATATATATACATACATATACATATACATATACATATACACATACATATATATATATATGTATGTATGTGTATGTACACACAAACACACACACACACACACACACACACACACACACACACATTAGAGGCCTGGAGCTGCCAAGTCCTCACTCCCAGCCAGAGCACCACTCCTGCAGCTCCCTCCCCCCACCCCTCATAGCAGGCATCCCACCCCAGCTAGTTGCTCTGTGGCTACATATGCAAATTAACTTTCCATCTTTGTCAGGTTAATTTGCATAATGACTCCTGATTGGCTGTGGGCATAGTGGAGGTATGGCCAATTTACATGTTTGTCTATTATTAGGTAATATTAGAGACCCAGTGCACAAAATTTGTGCATGGGGGTGTGTCCCTCAGTCTGGCCTGCACCCTCTCCAATCCAGGACCCCTCAGGGAATGTCCAACTGCCAGTTTAGACCTGATCCCACCTAAATCAGCAGTCAGACATCCCTCTTGCAATCTGGGACTGCTGGTTCCTAACCACTCACCTGCCTGCCTGCCTGATCACCCCTAACTGCTCTCCCCTGCTGGCCTGATTGCCCCTAACCACCTCTCCCTCAGCCCCACCACTGTGGCTTTGTCTGGAAGGATGTCTGGAAGACGTCCAGTCTAATTAGCATATTACCCTTTTTATTGGTGTAGATGTGTGTGTATGTGTGTGTGTGTGTATAGTGATATATATATGTATTTATACGTATATATATGTATATATGTATATATGTATTTATATATATGTATAAAATTATTGAATGAATATATCTATATCTATATCTATCTATCTATCTATCTATCTATATATATATATATTTCTATATCCTATATAATCAAAGGCTAATATGCTAAGTGTCTGGTTGTCCAGTTGGCCATTCAACCAATCGAAGCATAACATGCTAATGATATGCTAAGGATGCTCAACTGCTCATTATAATGTGCACTGACCACCAGGGGGCAGATGCTGCTGCTGGGGTTTGGCCAATTGGGACTGAGCAAGATGGGCCAGATACTCCCTGGAGCACTCCCTGGCTAGCCAACCACCTGCTTCCCTCCCTAGCCCTGATTGTGTAGTGGGTGTGGTCTCTTGGCCTGGCCTGCACCCTCTTGCAATCTGGGACCCCTCGGGGGGTGTTGGAGAGCTGGTTTTGGCCTGATCCTGCATGCCAGGCCGAGGGACCACACTGGTGCACAAATTCATGTACAGGGCCTCTAGTGTTTATATAAGTCTATATAATATATATATAATTCTCTCTCTATAATTATTGAATGAATAAATAAATGGGAATAATATACAAATCACTCATTCAAAAGAATTTTAAATTATTTATGTAACTACTTAATCCTCAAGGAAGTGGAGTATTAACTCCCCACTACTTGAGTATGGCTGTGCATGGTAACTTTCTTCCAAAGAATACAGTCTAAAAAGAAGGAAAAGAGAAAAATGACTGTGGAGAAACCTGACAAACATTGCCTAAGCCAGGTAAATCAGGTTAATCGCAACACATTTAGATATACTGGTAATATACCTGTTAAAAGAAATATCAAAGACAAATTCCAAATGAGGAATATCCAACAAATTATCTGACTGGTATGCCTCAAAACTTTCAAGATTATCAAAAACGTGCCATCATAGCCAAAAGGAGCCTAAGGAGCCATTCTGACTAAGGGCAATGTGGTATCCTGGATTGGATTTCAGAACAGAGAAAAGACATTAGGTAGAAATTATGGAAATCAGGATCAATATAGTTAATAATATATTAATATTGTTTCATTAATCATGGAAATTTTATCATATTAATGTAAGACATTAATAGTAAGGGAATCTGGGTATGGTGTATATAGGAAAACTCTACTATTTTCACAATTTTTCTATAAATCTAAAGTAAAAAGCTTATTTTGAAATATTTTTTTAAATTGTCAGCTTTATCCTAACATACCAGGCTTTCCTTATCTCTCCTCAACACCATAAACATCTTAAGATGTTTTCTTGGCCAGACTGAAGCCTGCTTCTTTATTAGGCAAAAACCAAGACACTGTTTCTTCTAAAAAGTCATCTTCAAACTCTCCACACAGTGTTTCTTGTTACTCCTTCTCTGATATCATTACAATTATCTCATTACAATGTAATCATTTGCTTACCTCTTCCCATAATAAGTTGAGCTCTCTGTGGCCCCCTTATGTCTTGGTATTCTAATACTATGCTGACAAAATGCTGAACACAATGGAGGCACTCAACTAATGTTTGTTGCCCAAATGAAAGATGACGTTAGTAATGTTTCTGAATTTTTAAAGCAAGTTCACATGCATTATGTTTTATGATCTTCCCAACCACCTTTTGTGTTTAACATCACCATTTTTGTATTTAAAATGAATAAATTGATACGCAGAGAGTGAAAAAGACCTGTTTTAGTTTACAAAACTTATAAGTATTGGAAAAGGCATTTGTCTCAATTCTTCTGAATGAGGATCTAATTTTCCTCCAATGTAGAAACAACCTCAGGATCTTTATCTGGGTTTAAATCCTGGCTCTGTTCACTGCTCTCTCTCTGATCTTGGTCACAAAATCTAGGTGCATTTAAAAAATCCTCATATTTTAATGGAAGTTAATGATAGTATTTACCTCATAGAGCTTTGTAGAGATTAATGATACAATGCTTATAAAATAACTGACACTTGATTATAGCTCAATAAATTGCTATAGGTGAAGCATCTATTGTATATAAAAACTGCTGTTTAAAATTTTAACCCGACTATTTGGCTTCTATAAATGTTTGCTTGCTTAAATAATAAGGAAAATGAGATTACTCTCACTCCAGAGAGGCCATTAAACCATCCCCAGACAAAATTATCAGTGCTGGCACCAGGCCACGCTTTTGGTTGAGGTCTCAAGGCCCCCAGCATGTAGGGGCTCTTTAAGAACTTGCAAAAGGAGTGAGAAACATCCCATACTTGGGAGACAAAGAAGATAAAAACATATAAATAGGGAAAATTTCTGCATGTTGGGGCCCAGATTTGGAGACACATTTTCCTCTGGACCCACATGTAATAAATGTAACTCCAAACTCTCTGAGCATTGTTTGCTTATTCCGGTTCTCTGCAACATAAGGAGCAGTTATAGGGTTAAGCCTTGAACTGACCTGCTGGCAAAGTCCCAGCTTAGAGGGCACAACCCTCTTAGCATAATTAAGCTTGATCTTGTGATCTTATTCTCTTTGTCTGTCTTTTCTTCATCCTTCACCTGCCCTTCCTCAGGCTCTCCAAATCTTGGGCTGTGGTGACATGGCAAAAATTGCAACCATTTTAATTATTTTTTTACTAATATTACTAATAGTGTAACTATTTTAGAATCAACCAGTTTCATACAAATGCAAAAAAAAGCAAAGGTTACATTCTACTTGCTCTATTTGTGCCGAAACAGATATTTTTTAAAAAGTTTTCTTCCCCTTTAAAATATAAGTCCAATGGCAAGGAACCAGTCTTCTGTTTCAGATGGCCATTTGAACTGCATGAACTCTAAGATACTTTCTGTACATTCGCTTCCATTTTCTTTATTTCCTTTGCAATCCCCCAAGTAATGTAGCATACAATATCAGAGGTTCAATCAAAGTTGGCTGACTGACGCTTTCAAACTTCCAATACAATCACTTTCATTTTGCCAACTTCTATTCAGTTTGTGATATATAGGCATATAGAGTGTTTTCTATTCTGAGTTTTCTCATTTGAGTCATCATTTACAAATAGATAAAACAACCTATAAACTGATATTGGCATCAAAACATCCATCTGGAGTAATAGATGGCCTTTGGAGGCAAAAAGACACTAGCCCATTAGAAGGGCACAGACTACAAGTAAGAACATGAACAGCATGAACAACAGCCTTTACAAAATCAAGGCTTCTCAGTTCATTCCACATATTCTATTTATCCTAAGACACTTTGTGTGTGATGAATGGCTAATGCAATCACACTCTCACTCTCCTTTGGTAATGCCATCTTGCAACAATAGACTAAACCTCAACCCTGCCAACCTCCAAATAGGCAGGCCAGTCTGCCTCATTCCAGATTTGTGGCTTGTCTCCACAAAGTAATAGTGATCCTCTTGTCTGTACCAATTTCGGGCTGCAGATGGGTAGCCTAATGTTGTAATGTTGGACTAAATTCTCCACAGATGAACTGGAAAATTTCCTTACTCATTCAGAAATCTGCCAGCCAGCTGTCTGATCTCCAGGACTCCCTTACTCGCCCAGATCACCAGTGAACAGACGGTGTTCACCACAATGATTAGGCAGTGTTTTCAGTTCAACCCTTTTTCCTATAGATTGATTTAAATACTCTGAAAAAAAAAACATGGTCATTGGAAATGTCATAACTAGAAGGATCATTCAAGAAGACAACTAAGAATATTGCGCAAATGAGAAGGGATAAAAAGTGTCCCTCTATGAGCTGTTCATTGGCCATAACCCCACTCCATGCTTGACTATTCTTCCAAGATGCTCAGTGGAGGACACCCTTTTGTGCCAATAAAGATGGGGAATTGGGAAGCAGATGCCAGCTCACTAGGTGACTGACTGTCACCATCAATAAAGGATACAACATAATTTCAGGACTCCATAAGCCAAGACATATTTAAATAGAACAGAAAACAAGTCACAAATGAACTATAAAGAAGAAAGGAGGGGGGGGGATCTATTTCATTTGCATTTATAAAATGAGAAGATTGCTCAGTCCAAAAAATGTTTTTTTTTGCCTTCACATATTTAAATAAATAAAGTTAACTTAAAAAGACCATCTGTGTGGGGTTTTTTTGGGGAAGGTGGTGTTTGTTTTGATTTTTTTTGTTTGGTGGTGTTTGATCCCTCTTTAGCATTTGACCTGGGTACAATTAATTCCAAAACACGTTGAGTGTCCACAGGGCTTTTGTCTATGGAGTGAGGAGTCTGAAAAATCCAAAAGTTCTTTCTGAGTATGTTTCTTTCAGGTTCTTCCTTGTCAATCATTAGTCTAAGTGATTCACTCTCAGAGACCTTCCCAATGAACAAGAGCTTTGGAGTTGAATAGATCTAGGATGAAAAGCTGGCTCTGTCATTCACTGTGTGCAAAAATTTAGAAACCTATTTAATTTTTCATAGCCTCAATTTCCTCCTCTTCCAGAGCTATGTCGAGGTCTCTATGCATGCTGTTGAGCCATGTGTTAAACCTCCCCAATGACTCCTCCTATGAACTAATCCCCCAGACCTGCTGATTCTGGCCCCTGCCTTCCTTTTCAGCTCGATCTCTTGCTGCTCTTCTGCTGACACACAGTATTGAGGGACTCTGGCCTACTTTCAGTTCCTTAAATATTCCTGGGAGCGTGTCTGCTTAAGGCCTTCTCACATCCTGTCTTTCCTACCTGATTCACCTTACTACTTGCTCTTTCATAGCTAGTTCCATCTCATCCTTCCAATTACCACTTAAACATCACTTCCGCAAAGCCTACTCAGACCACTTTATCAGGTACGTCCTTCTGTCATGATATCTGTTGGTATCTTTATAGCTTGTTTCACAGTAAGCCTTTATGCATTTATGTTTCTTATTACCTTTCTCCTTCATGGAGGTGGAGGGTATGTCTGAAAGGCCAGTTCTTTCCTCACAACTCCATTGCTTTGACTAAATAATGACACCCTTTCTTAGCGACACTACCCAGACACTTAGGCAGTTTAATCCAGTCTGTATATGTTCACCTGGTACTTTCCTTCAGCAACTCTCAAAACACTTAATTACACTGCCATTCTCTCTTTCCTAATATACTTACATGAAGAGAGAGTTCAAGTCTGTTTTGTGCTATGTGTACGCTGCTCGACATATTGCCTAACACCTAGAAGATGGTCAGTAAATGTTAACTCCTATCTATCCCTGCAATACATTAATGGTAAATGTCACAAACACTATAATTTCCCCCACAGTTTTCATGTTGCTGCCCCCTTTACATCAGGAGTGAATACCTGCAGTCTTCATTTTTTCTTTCCTTACTCCCTTATTCTCATCCACTTTGGAACTATGTGTGAAATCCTAGAATTACTGATTCAGACATATTCCTGAACAATTAAACAATTTGTAAAGACAGGGCACAGCATAATGTGTAGAATGTGAGGTGACAGGGCTTGTCTGATTTGCTTAGGTGGTTTAGGCTGGGTGAGCAATGACTTGTAAGTAGGAGCCAAAGAGTTTGTGGGTCGCTCCCAACAATAACATTAGTAACTTTACTGTTACGTCTTGTCTTTTTTGGCATTTAGGTTTCCTCCTTTCCATCCGCCCACCTCTCCACAGCAGCAGAGTTTTCCTTTTCACTAGCTATATCTTCTAGCAGTGGATATTTTCTTCAAACAGCAAACCCAAGAGAGGTACACTGGTTTGCCCTTTTTGATTGGGAATCCTCTACTCAGAAAAATCCCCAATTGGTAAAGCTCATACCTAAGAGAATAGTTGTGGCCAAAGCCAAGGGCTTCTCATGTTCAAGGTCATTGTCATTCTAAAACTCGGAGCTTTAAAATTAAATGATAAAGCCCTATATTTTAAAATCATTTTACTATAATAATGAATAAGGATATGCATTGCTTTTCACACCCACATTTAGAGTTATTTCCAAAAAAAGTTATTCTTCTATTTAGTCCAAAGCAAAATTAAATTAGCGTAAAATTGGAAAAAACATATGACAATGATAGAAATGCTATCCAGAGACTAGCAGCAGTCTTCTAATGGCAAAAAGCTAGTTTTCTAAACAGCAGAATTTGCAGATGTCAGGATAATAGACCAAATTTACTGAAATGAAGCTGAACCTTGAAATGTTTCAGCTTTCTCAGAAGCACAAAAAACTTTTAGGTTTTGGTAACCTTTCAACATATAGCTCTCTAAGAATTAACATTGAAGTGGCCAGGTAACAACGTTCACTGCTAAACATGACAAAGAAAGTGCCCTGAGAGGTCAGCTGTAGACCCTGCAGGTACGGGACAGGTACAGGTGTTCACTGCTGACTACAGTGACTGGAAAATACAGCTTTTTGAACTAGAGCTAGTATTCATGTAACACAGGGTTGGGTAACTTTGTAAAGCTTACTTACTGCTTACTTGTCTAAGAGGTTTATGCTCTCCATTCCCTCCTGTCCTCTATGTCTGTCACTTCCACATGGCAAACAGCCCTGCTCTTCAGGTCAAAGAGTTTAGATTTTAATCCTGACAGCGTGATATTGGGCAAGATGCTTTAATTCTTAGAATCTTAACTCCTCTTCATAAAACTAGGGTTAGTCGCTGCCTCATGATATTGTGGATTAGGCAAGGAAAGGCATACGAAGTTCTTGGCATAAAGCCTGATACGTATTCAGTGCTAAGTAACTATTTTACTTATCTCCATCCTTCATGGTAGGAAAGTAGACAATGTGCATGTCTTCTTAGCTTATGACTTTAAATGTTTCCTCCTGGTCAATCCTCATAGCACTCTTGAAAATTATTCTCACAATCTACTTTTCAAATAAATCCCATTGGGGCAACTCAGTGTTTTGCAGCAGTTCTCAAAAATGAAAAATAAATACTCATCAATTAAAAGGGTGGTAGGAAACATCATGTATGAACTAAAATGCAACTGTGGTCACCTGAGCAGTTAAGTTAAAAAAAAAAAAGTACTAGAGGTCAAGTGTTTCCCTTGGCCATCACTTGCACTGATGTAATTGCAAAATAATTGCAGATTTGGTCACAAATCAAGTGAAAGTTTTAAAAACATAGCATCCAAAAAGTTGAGGACATGTTTACACTAATTGTTAAAATCATTTTGCAAATTAAAATATAAAACTTTTCAGTCTTCAAAGCCTTTGTGGACACCCTGAAAAGATGTCACCATAACTGCCAGTTTGAAACACAAAGTTTCATAGTAACAGCATTTGTAGTATTTTTTTTTGAAAGCAGATTCATGTTTTCAGAGGCTAGAAATGAAACTGAACTGTGCCACATTTTATAGCAAGTGCCTTTATCCATGTTAAAATGAATTTTCAGGCAAGTAAAAAAAAAATCAGGGCTTTGAAAAAAGCAGGATACAAGGAATTATGAAAATACAACTCAGGTGATATTTTCTTCCAAGTTTTGAATCTATATTTTACTTCAATTTTTCAGTCATTATTTGGAAGGTGAGAAATCCAGAATCATAACCAAAACTCCACAGCTAATCCAGGAAAATGATTGAGTGTATCCAGCCATGTGTAAGGAAATAGGGAATGGTAGGCACGTGGTGAAACAAAGAGCAGGTGCTCTTTTAAAGGGGAAACTTTTACTCAGTTCCAAATGATCATTACCACAGAAAAGAAATGAACCACTGGCCCAGCTGTTCCAATTCTTTAATAAACTAGAATTTATGTAAACCTGATTTTTCAGTGATGCAACCATTTTAATAATAATAATAATAATAAACACCAACTCTGCAGGCTAAATAAAACATAGATGTGAGCCAAATTCACCTTCAGATCCATGTGTGTCCACCAATATTTAGAGACTTTTGAGGAGTTTGGAATAAAAAGACAAAAGGGAAGTTGAAGGGGATTTATGGACAGCTTAATGTACCTCTCCCTTCCCTAACCCCCATTTATACTGAAAATATTTAGCTATATGCATTCTTCATACAACTTTCTATATTGGCAGGAATCTGACTTATGACAATAATAAAAAGTTATAAAATTAATGAAGATTACTCTTATTTGATTGGCAGACAAAATGCTTACCACTTTCTACATTTCTGAGTTGAGGAAACCAAATCTCAGAATTAAATCATTTTGCAAAAGTAAAAAAAAAAAGTAGTTTAATGTTCCTTTTAATTGTTACTAAATCCCAAAAGCTAGAATCTTGGCCAACGGCTCTTTTGATGACACTTCTGTGGTATTTAATTTAATCAAATCACTCACACACTGCTCTTGTGGGCACTCTATTAGCAGGACAAAGACTTTATAAGATGCCAGCTATTATAAACAAATCACCATCCATCCCAACACACTGCCATCAGTTACATTAACTTTACTGACAACTCTGAAATGTCTCTTAGCTTAATTCTACATATTTATATACAAAGGTTGACTGTTTATCTCCACTTAAATATTCAACATAATTTTCCAATTTAATAATCCAATAATGAGTTTTGTGGCTTCCACTACCTTGATGTCTTCCAAATCTTCCTCCATCTCTACACCCCCCACCTTTTTCCCCCCTCCGTTGCCACTGTTAAGTTCAGGCCTTTTACATTTTCAACAGTCTTAATGGGAGAACTACTTGCTTACATTTCTATCACTTCCTCTCACCTACCTTTAAAGTTTTATCTAAGAGGTCAGATGAAGTATGTCACTCCTATACTTAAAATCCAACAGTTACCAACTGACCTCACCTAAAGTCAAAACTTGTGACCACAGTCTACAAGATCATTCATGGTCTGGTCTCAACTCACCACTTCAGCCTCATTACTCCCTAATCTTCCCTGCTAACCCTCTATGCCATGGTCCCTCTGAACTACTACAAGTACTACTGGCCAGGAGACACCTAGTTCCTGTGGGTTGACTTATAGCAATGAGTCAATGCTATCTCAACTACATTGATGGGAGTAGAGGAAGGATTGTTTTTCAAACAAAAATAGGGGATATTATTACCCAAAAGAAGATAGTGATTTCTTGCTTCTAAGTGAAATGTATTTGGGCATGCAGATTCCATCACTTAACATGACTCTTATAGGGAGACTTATGTACTGAATTTATACCCTACGTATGTCTGCATAACCCATGTGAAGCTTTAACACTGATGGTGTCTGCTTTAGAATATTTGCTCCCCAAATATATCAGGTTCTCACTTGTCTCTTGCCATTTGTAATGTTCTCTCTACCTAGAATACACATATTTCTTTTTTTTGATGCTCCACTTGTCCCTTAAGCTTTGGCTCAAGTATCACCTCCTCAAGAGAAACTTCTCTTCCTCTGATCTTAGTTACATGGTCCTTATATGAGTTCCCTAGCACTACATGCTTACCTGTCAGGATTAAAGCTAATCTTTTTTTTACAGAATCCTGGCACAGGGCTTAAAGGTTCAATAAATATTTAAAGAATAAAGAACAATAAATGGTTGTTATATTTAAGAAAAGCTTATCCCATTTAATGCCATATTACGCACCTTCTAATGAAGGATGGCTTTCTGCCCCTCCCCCTCATATTAACATATAAACGCGCGCGCGCGCGCACACACACACACACACACACACACACACACACACACACCCGTAACATACCCCATCTCCTCACTTTATCAGGTGCAAACAGAACCAAACTGCTGCTGGGTGGCCCATAGATACTCTACTTCACAACATGAGTTGGAAAATTGAAGAGTTTGAAATCCTTTGCCTTATCATAGTAGCATGAATGCATCAATAACACCTAGTGGTTTATTGTGATCAAGAGTTATTTAGTATAAATTGGATAAGAGTTAAACTTAATTATAGAAACCTTAGAGCCTAGTAGCTCAGTGATCACTGCTTGAAATGATCCTTATATCTTGATGGCTATCAAAACATAGAAACCATCCATCAAGCACGTGTTTTCCCTTTCCACTGAGGACTGAGGATGTTTCCCCAGCTAGAGCTAAAACACCAAGATGCATAGTTGGAGGAGAGTGGAACAGATCATTGCTGAGCAAAGAGAGCTGCCTGGCTGGAGAGAGGCCTGGCAGTGGGCTGCCTGGCCCCAGGGCAGCCTCTCAGCCATGCTGTTTTCCCAGCCATGCTTTCTGGAGCACTACTGATCTGTTCCTCAACCACCCTGTAGCACTCTGAGCTATTCCACAGCAGTGCTGTTTCACAGCTGTGCTTCATCACTGTTGAGCTGTTTACACCTAATAAAGTTTTCTTCTTTGCTGAATTCCATATGGAGGGTTCCTGTTGGTCTTGAATTGGTGGTGCCCACCATAGGTTGACAAGTTCAACATGTATATAAATAAAAATATATGTAGAAATAAAAACATGTATTTTTGTGTTCTAAGAAGGTGTAGAAGCAATGACCCCTCAGTAACAACAAATATGCTCATTGTCAGATCTTGTTTTTTAATATTCTTCCTCAATAAAAGGAACCAGGACTCCTTGGAGAAATGGCTGGTTCTAGTATTGGCGAAGGTATCCTATCTAATAAAGAGGGAATATGCTAACTGACCATCACTCCATCACAAAGATGAATGCACCCATAGCTGAGGCCAAGTTCCCATAAGGAGCTTTAACGACCAATCAGCAGGGATCTGAGGCTATGCCCTCCCCTGCTCCTGTGGGGCTTGATAGGGGACCTCAGGCAGTGTCCCCCACCTGACAGGGCTTGACAAGGGACCTCAAGGTGTGCTTCCTACCCTGGTGCTGGGCTAGGGGACATCAGGCCACACCTCCCCACCAGGTATGGCTTGACAGGGGACTTCAGGCTGCACCTCCCTACCCCGACATCAGGCTGGGGAGTCTCAGGTTGTACTCCCCGCCCTAGCACCAGGCCAAGGGACCTGAGGCTGAACCCCCCTGCCTGGAGGGGCTTGACAGGGGATCTTAGGCTGCACTCCCCACCCAGCAGGACTTGATGGTGGACCTCAAGGTGCACCCACAGTGCTCGGTCGGGAGAATTCAGGCTGTGCTCCCTTGCCCAGCGGGGCTTGGTGAAGACCTGAGGCTGTACCCCCCTCCCAGTACCGAGCCAAGGGACCTGAGGATGCACCTCACCCCCCTTGCAGGGCTTGACAGGGGACCTCATGCCATGCCCCCACCCAGTGGGGCTTGACAGGGTATCTCAGATCATGTCCTCCACCTGGCAGGGCTTGACATGGGACCTCAAGGCATTTCCCCTTCCCCAAACTGGGCTGGGGAACTTCAGGTCATGCCCTCTGTCCTGGTGCTGGGCCAACAGACCTCAGGGGCCTGACAAGGGTGGGACTGGCTGGGTCTGGATCTAGCCCAATGGGGGGGGGAGTCTACCAGGTCTGGGTTTCATGCGATTTTGAGACGCATGTGGGTGGGCGGGGATTTGACTCTGGGTTCCGTGGTGTATCCCAGACTCTGACAGGAGAAAGGTTTTCATATATATCTTACTAATTTTCTTTCATCTCTGACACTTCTATTATAGAGAAAGGGCAAAGAGCAATATTAAATTATTTCCTCTAATTAATTCCCTTTTAATGTGCACAAATTTCATGCACTGGGCCACTAGTACCAAATAAACCTGAAATATCTTATAGTGTCAGCAAGTAAAGAAGTGCTTAAATACACACACACACACACACAGACACACACATACACACACACACACATGCACAAAGAAATGGGGTATATTTCAAAGGGACACAGAGGCTAACTGAAAAAGTCCCCAATAGCCAAAATGAGAACAATTTGGGTAAGAAAGTAAGCAATGCAGTTTTGGATTATAACCCAAAGTATTTAAATTAGTAAAATAGCCATGAGTCCATGGTGATATAAAATGACTGAATAAATAAATTGAGAAGATAGCTGGTCTCCTATACAGAAGAATTCTAAGTAATTTAACAGTGCCTTTCTTTTAAAAAGGTAAAGTATGGAAATAGAGATAAAAAAGTATCTTTATAGTGCATAAACCTGACAAATACTGCCTTCACCTTGGGATCAAGCTTTTTTCATCAGTGATAAGTCATGTTGATAGCACATTCCCTTGATATGATGTGATGAAATAATGCTTTCCTTTCATGGTCTTTTTCATCTAATCATGAAAAAAAAAATCAGACAAATCCCAAACTGAAAAACAAGTCGACAAATAAACCTAACTAGTACTCCTCAAAACTGTCAAAATCATCAGAAACAGAAAAGTAAAATATATATATATATATATATATATATATATATATATATATATATATTACAATAGAGATGAATCTGATACATGACAACAAATATATTACAGTTTTTGGAGGAGACACTGGAACAGAAAAGGGGCATTAGGTAAAAAATAATAGCATTTAAATGAAGTATGGATTTTAGTACATTAAAACACACATACCACCCACCACCACCACTACCACCACGGACACTCATCAAGTCACTAACTGGCAGGCTCTGCAGAAGTCTCTGGAGAGAAGCTAAGAAACTGAGCCCTTTCTAGCTTCAGCACACCCCTGAGGGCACTTTCCCTGGAGACTGGAGTTGTTAGAGGGTGCTTGGATCATGGGAGACCATTGAGGCTCCTGCTCACTTTGGAATTGTCAGGATTTCAACAAAAACACAATGTTGTACTAAATCCAATGTCATCTTTTTGATATTTATAGAGAAGCAAAATAAAATGGGCAATTAGAAAATCTATGATGGTCGGTTGATTTTCTCTCTATTATGCCTTATCATTGTTTGCTAAAAGAGAGATTGGCATTTTACAAAGTCAATGATTCACAGGGATTTTGTGCTTATGGAACCTCTGTGGGTGCAGGGTGCTGGTTTGGATAGAAACTAAGAGTTGAGCAGCATTTTGAGAAGCTTCTCCAAAGCCTTTCATCACGAAACTGGCTGGTGAGCTCACGAGGTTTCTGACATTTCCCCCGTTCCAACTAGGATGGAACCCCACTGTAATAAAAATCCACAATGTTCCAGAACCCAGACTTTGGTCCTCATTAAAAACTCGATAGACAAAAAAGTCTAGGAGACCTGCTAGCCAAACCTTTTACACAGCAGGGAGGGTTTGCATTGAATTTATTTTTAAGTTAGCAGACTGGGTCAGGACTCATTTTGAAGGCTGATAAAAGACTGAGCCCATGTTTCATTTTCTGGTTAATCCCAAACTAAACAATTCAGAGATTTTGATCACTTAGTCTCTTTTAGAAACACATGTGGTAGATAATATGTAGCCATATCTAGTACAAATAACAGGGAACCTTATGTTTGCCTGTAGGCTCTTGGTGGACCATTATTAAGTTTATTCTGAGACCATACAGTAAGTCACAATTTTCTTTTAAAGCACTGTTACAAGTTTTACCTATGTATTATTAAAACCAATGTGTGTGTATTTTACCACTTGGACATTACTTCCCTGCTGCTCATATTCCCAGTATAATATACCTTGAATTTAAAAACATGTTTGATGAAGTGGGCATGTGATTCATTTAAGCCTTGTAGTGTGTACATGTAAGGGGAAATAATTGGGCATATATTTATTAGAAGTCTCATTAGTTACATTTGAATTCAACTTAAATCTTTGGAGAATAACAATGTATTTTGCATTTTCCAAGTTTTTTTCCCTAAATCAAGACTTGAAAATGTATAAAGACTTTTTAAGTAACAAGTAATCAATCCTGCAGGAGATGAATGGGGGCTCCCAATACACCAAGCAAGATCATGGGTGTTTCAGAAAAATCCATGATTGGCCCTCTACATAAAGTGCCTGGGACCAACCTGTTCACCTGACTTTAATAGCTCCACCTTTCATGACCACCTCAGTTATCTTCTCTTCCCTCCACTACCATGCCGGTCTCTCTGACACTGCTTCTCCCCCCAAAGTTTCATAAGGAACTTCATCCCTCATATCCCCCCATAGGACATATTCTATACCTTCATTATAAATCACCACAATGCATTGTGATTATTTGCTTCCTTAAATATCTTCCTCACAGACTGTGATCTCCCCAAGGACTAAGACTTAATTGCCTTTTCACTCCCAGCATATAACAGAATACTTGGCATACTTATTTGCATACACATTGGTTTATTTACATTGCCTTTTTATAGAAGAATATTTGAGGTGCTTTGTAGAACAGGGGTATTTATAATTCAAAGGGCTAAAAGATAATCCACAAATAAAACAGAGAAAAGCAGAAATAAGAGGCAATTAGTTGATGCTCAGCATAGTTGCTAGAATGTATCAGTCAAGGTCTCAGCAGGATCTGAGAGCACACTCAAATGGAATCCATTAAAGAGAGTTTAAAAAGGGGACTACTTGCAAAAGTGTTAAGAAAAGTTTAAAAAATGAAAGCAAGTGGGAAGTGTAGTGCCTTCAGTTTTTAATACTCTATACCTGAAGGGCAGGGCAAGGTGAGAGGTCAGTGGTACCCAGAGAAAGAACTCTGTGGAGAAGGTCCACAGGATAGGAACTGTGGACTTACAAAGGGCACTAGCTAACCTGAGGTGTTCTAACCTGCAGAGAGCGCAGAGAATAAATTCGTAGTCTTATCCTCTTCTTGCCTTCAGATCTTTCTCATACCTCTCATGGACCAAATCTTAATAGAAGTCAGAGGGCAAAGAACCCCCTCTATACTAAACAATTCAGAGATTTTGATTGCTTAGTGTTTTTTTTTAAAAAACATATGTGACAGATAATAAGTAGCCATATCTAGTACCAATAACAGGACACCCTACTCAGAACAGAACAAGAAACATAACTGGCTCCAAAAATCATAGTATTTATCATTAATAGCATGTCACTGGTTTGTGAAAAGGCATCAAGGCCTAAGAAAAAAATCTCCTATGGCAATTCCTAATAGTGATTTTCATAGAGTTCCATTTTATAGCATGCCTTGAGGTACATCCAGGGTCCAGTTGAGAAAAAATTATGTGAGGTCACAATAATGGTTTATAAATCTACCAGTCTCATAGCCTGATGGTCTAGGGGTAAACTTCAGAGAATTTGAGAGAAATGTCAAATTGACTATCTTTTATGCTATTCTCCAAGAATATAATTTTCTTTTTAATAAAAATTTTAAAAGCTGAGCAATAGACAATTAATATTCTTTGGCAAAAACAAGGATTATATGTGAATAATAAAGCTGCGGGTTTCATTCAGCAAATGAATGAAACATAAGTTGAGATTCTTTTGTGAAATTTAAGGTACCTAAACCGATAGGCATCTGAAGAGATGCACAACACCCACACACGTACACACACACACATGCACACGCACAGCATCAGTCTGGTTCTAGACTCTCTGAAAAACTCAATAGACATGTTTGAAATAATCAGAAATTGAAATGTGCAGAGACTGGGTTATACTCCCAGTTTGTGCTTTCTTCACCTTTGAAACCAAGTAGACCTCCCACAAAAGAAAGCATTTTCTCCTTAATACATAAATTACTTATTTTATTTCTTGCCACAGTAAAAAGAGCTAATGTCCCTTCTGATGTTTATATTATACTTATTAATACAGTTTTAAATTGCTTACTCAATGTTAGCCTACTAAGTACTTGGCATACATTAACTCACTTAAGTATTACACAATTATC
This sequence comes from Lasiurus cinereus, assembly GCA_011751065.1. Taxonomy (NCBI): domain Eukaryota; kingdom Metazoa; phylum Chordata; class Mammalia; order Chiroptera; family Vespertilionidae; genus Lasiurus; species Lasiurus cinereus. Next base: position 8,859,363 of record JAAGEH010000389.1, read on the forward strand.
ACCATTTGCAATTTACAGGTGAGGAAATCCAGAAACCTAGACCTTAAATAACTCGTTTGTATTAATCAGGGTTCTCCAGAGAATAAGAACTACAGACATATAGAGATATATACAAAGTGAGATGTATTACAGGAATTGGCTCACTCCATTATGGAGGCAAGATGTTCTACCATCTACCATCCTCAAGCTGAGAAATTCCAATGTCCAAGGACAGGAGAAGATGGGGGATCCCAGCTCAAAAAAAGAGACACTATTCTCCATTTCTTTGAATTTTTTTGTTCTATTTGGGCTTTCAACAGATGGGATAATGCTTGCCCACATTGGTGAGGACAGGACTCCTTTGCTCAGTCTCCTGATTAAAATATTAATATCTACTGGAAACAGACAGATATAATGTTCTATCAGCTATGTGGGCATCCCTTAACTCAGTCAAATTGACATGAAGTTAATATTACTCCAGATCATCCAATATGCAAGAGGATTTAAATCTTAGAAATCTGGCTTCAGAGACCTCCCTCTTCACCCACATAACATTCTAATACACTTGTCTAGCATTGGATAAGGAAAAGTAGATGCAAACACATTGTGTGAAATGAGAAACTTGAAAGAACCAAGACGTTTTTGCCCAAGGAATACTGCTGGCTCAAAACTTCCCAAACTGGGATTAAACAGGACATCTTGACCTGTAAAATGCATCAGGAAAAGAATTCCAAGGACTATGAGGTCAGAAAACACCAAGAGCCATGGCACATATCTTATTACAGGCTCTGAGAAAGTAGTCATTAAAGGAATCTTTCTTTTTCTGTTTATACAGATTCTATTTAATATATTCCATCAATGAATTCATTCACTTTATCATTCTTGCAAAAGTCAGCAATGACTTTGGTGTCATAAGATCCAAAGGAGTTTTTAGCAGCTGTAGACATGATAGACCTTGCCCCTCATTTGAAATATGCTCTTCACATGGCTTCTACAATATAATTGTCTTGTTTTTTTTCTGTTTCTGGTTACCATTTGCCAGCCAACAATATGTAGATTCCTCAGGACTTAACTCTAGGTCATTTTCTCTTCTTAATTGAGGATCTCTATCTAAGTTATAGCATCCACACCCATAGTTTTAATATCTACCCATTTGCAGATGATGCCCATATTTATAATAATAGATTATATAGTTGGTGATATATATATCTTCATCTCTAAGCTCCAGAATAATTTTTCAACTTTCTATTTGAAATCATATTACGATATCCCAATAACATCTCAAGTTCATCATGTCCACAGTAAACCTCATTTTTCTCTCATACTTTGTCTTCTTCCTATAGTTTGCTTGCAGATAGTAATGAAAATAATCATTCATTTGCTTGCCAATACCAGGGATTCATTTTGTAACTGCATCTCTCTTACCACCCCATATCTAATCATCAAATCCTATTTATTTTGCAGCTAAATTTCCCTCATAACCATCTATTTCTTTCCTATTTTAACAACTACAAGCTTAGTTCATGTTATCATAATACATTTCTTAGAGATTTTACAAGACATAACTTTGTTGAATGTATTTCTACTCTGCATCGTACTCATCCAATCTATTTCTCATCTTACACACACACATCCAAATGAGTAACATTTTAAAAATTCTAATATAATCATGTCTTCTTTCTTCTTTTTAAAAAATATATTTTATTGATTTTTTACAGAGAGGAAGGGAGAGGGATAGAGAGTTAGAAACATCGATGAGAGAGAGACATCAATCAGCCACTTCCTGCATGCCCCCTACTGGGGATGTGCCCACAACCAAGGTATATGCCCTTGACTGGATGGAACCGGGACCCTTCAGTCTGCAGATTGACACTCTATCCACTGAGCCAAACCGGTTTCAGCATCTTTCTTCTTTAAATATATCAGTGTCTTCTCATTTAACTCATGATAGACAAAACATTTTTCATGATAGCCTTTAATACCTTCCATCAGTGGTTCTTGTCTATCTCTCTAAGTTCATGTAGCATTTCTCTTTTCCTCAATGTCTCCACTTGGAACGTGTAGGCCTTTCGCAATTCATCACACCTGCCGGGCTCATACCTAGGAATTTGGCACAGGTGGTTTGCTATGCCTGGAATGTGAATCTCTCTCTTCCTCTTCTATTTAGTGACCACTCAGCCTTCAGATTTTATCCAAGCACACTCCTTTGGAGATATCTACCTAACTCCCAGATGAGACCAAATGTCTCTGGAAACCACATACATATGCTTTATAGCATTTGTCTTACCTGCAGTTTTATAATTTCCACATACTTACTGGTTCCAAGTCTATTGTTCCTAATTAGACTGTACACTAGGTGAAGGTAAGCAGTGTTCCTTTTGTTCACTATTCTATCTCCATCACCTAACACACTGCTGAAAGCAATGTAGATTCTCCTGGAGCCAGGCACTGTTTTACCAGCATTGTGTGAGGCACAGCATGGAGAACATTAGAGAAAACAGACTTCATCTCTTTGCTCATGGAATTTTTAGTCCAGTATTAGAGAAAGGTAATCAATAGGCAAGCACAATGCACTGTGCAATGGGGATTAAAACAGAAGAGGTTCCAGGAAAATCAAGATGCGGACGGTGAAGAAAGGCTTCCCAGAAACCAAAGACCTAAATAAGAATGATTGCTAGGTAAGCACTTTATGCAAAGTAATTCCCAATGACCTTCATCTGAGAGGGAGGTAAATAAGGAAACTAAGGAGCAAGGAAGGTATGTGACTTGCCAACTTTGCTCAGCTAATTAGAAGGGGAGCTGGATTCAAACCTAGACAGTCTGGCTCCCACTTCTATGTTCTTAACGCTACGCTGCACCGAGTTTCTGAGTTGCCTCGGCAAAAGAGACTCAAGAGACAGGCATGGTTCCAAATAAAGGGGAGAGCAACAGCAGAGACTCTGAGGCGAAATAGGATTATAATCTTTTGAGAAACCGATTGATTACTTTGCATTTTTTAGAAAGAAAAAAAACCAAGACAAAACAAAACATGAGCTAGAATGCAAAGATTGGACTGGAGCAAGGCAAGTGCCAAATAGGTTCCTCTTTTCACATATCCGCGGGAACTCTTTGGGACATGCGTTCCTTGGAAGACAGCTCTCCACAACCAGAAACAGTGGTTTAAGTTTTGATTCCTCTCTGGGTCATCCCTTTTCAAGATCACAAAGAGAAGATGGCATGGAATTAGAGATGTTCAAATATATATACATGCATTGGTCACAAAAATGACTGCAACAGGGAATCTGACTTGGTTCAGAATAAATCCATTTCCAGAAAGCTCACACAACCTCAGTATTTTAAAATTTGAAAAGAACTTTTATTAAGTCCATATGTAACAAAGAACAAAAAATAAAGGTACAATTTACTACTAATTCCCCTAAAAAATTAATTCAAAGAGTGTGATATAGATTAAAACTGTAGAGAGCTTTTCATCCTCCTGGCTTTGAAGGGCTGTGTCGGGGAGGAGGATGGCAATGCCTGATCAGGCGTTTTTGCACATGATGTCCACAGGGAAGTCTAAATCTATAACTATCATTATAAAGTGAGATGAGAAGCAAGTCAGAAAAGGATGAATGATGGGCAAGGGGTAGCCAAGGGGTTTACAATAATCTATTATTAAAATGCCTTAAAAGAGCAAAGAAAATGCTTATCATATCAGCAAAGCACCTTTTAATAAATAATATGATTTGGGTTTAATTAATGGCCTAATTACAGTTTTACCCAATAGGCTTAAATGCTCCAAAGGAACAGTTTGAGTCTCTTTGGTAGATAATCTGTGTTTTAAAAAATGTTCTAATTACATATTTGCTTGAGTAAATAATGTGAATTTTACAAAACTGCCTAATGATATATTTATGTGACTATATTTACACAAATGGCCTCTCATTCTGCACTAATGGAGTTGGGATTACCATTCCTGGGACATGTGGGAAAGGGGATGGCTCCGGCTTTCACCCTAACACCCCAGCAATTCTCACACTGTCCTCACTCTCCCTCACCCCCAAACACACCAGTAAAAGCATATGACCTGCTTATTAATCATGAATTTGAGTAGGGAAAGAAATTCTTCCTCAGCCTTTTATGTGAACACATTTTGCAGAAAGGCTACAGGCTTGAGAAATGAGTATTAATACTGTATATTGCTCCATTAAAACTGGATAATGAGACTGTGACCAAAATGGGACATTCAAGGCTTTAGCAGCTACAGAATTTATTCTTTTCCTTATGTAGTATCTTATAATGCCTTACAAAAAAATCATCCTCCATGTACTCAAGTCGGATTGCTGGGAGGTTAAGCCACCTAATGGTTTGTACAATAGTCCCTCTTATCCAAGTTTTCATTTTCTGTGATTTTAGTTATCCATGGCCAACTGTGCTCTAAAAATATTAAATGGAAAATTCCAAAAATAAATCATCAGTTTGAAATTGTGCACCATTTGTAGAGGAATAATGAAGTCTCAAGCCACACTGCTCCATTTTTCAATGTCTTATCAGATCTGCTGTCTTGGTATCATAGTGCTTGTCTTCACATAATCTTTAAGAATGGTCCCAAAGCTATTCACATA
>JAAGEH010000389.1:8868945-8939955 GCA_011751065.1 Lasiurus cinereus
GGCTTCTAATTGATCACCTGCCTGCCTGCCTAATTACCCCTAACTCCCCCCACTGCTGGCCTGGTCACCCCAAACTTGTCCCCCGACCAGCCTGGTCATCCCTTACTGCCCCTCCATGCTAGCCTGGTCACCCCCAACTGCCCCTACCCCAGCCAACCTGATCTCCCCCAAATGCCCCCATGTGGGCCTGGTTATCCCACACTGCCTGCTTTTCACTCATTTGGTTACCCCTCACTGGCCTCCTGCTGGCCTGATTGCCCCATGTAGCCTGCTGCTCAGTCATTTGGTCACCCCTTACTGACCCCCCTTCCAGCCTGGTTACCCCACACAGCCTGTTCAGTTGTTTGTTCAGTTGCAATGGATTGAATCCCACTGCTGACACCCATATACATTACTCCCTGGGCATTTTCTCCTAGAATTCAGATGATACCATTGTTCAGACCCAAAGATTTGTGATTCTGAATTGTGGAGTAAAGATGTTTACAACGTGCACCCCAAAGCACTACGATCCATTTATTTCTATCTTCTAGTCCAGCAGCATCTGAGGCTCTTGCCTGTAGGAGTGCAATGGCAGTACCATCTGTTTACTCTGGCCTTGTTTGCCTGGATCAAGTAGGAAATTGAAAGCATTGAGCTGAATTTTTCAGAAACTTTGCAATAATTGAAGAGAGAGGGTGATAAAGAAAGAGGAAAAGCTGTGGTAACTTAATTATACTGGTCATTTCATGGGCTGCATAATAAAGCTAAGGAGTATTTTTGAAATAGTACCAAGCTTAGAACCAACCATAATTTCAAGCATTTTGTAGGAGAGCTCAACTACTCAAGTAGTCGTCTATAATTAGGATGTGAAACTCAGCCCTGGAGTCATTTATTATTGAAATTGCCTTAAGGTGATCTCCAAAACAACTTCATCTCTTGATTTACCTCCTTCTTCCCTTTTTAAAAGTGGCAAATGGAATTCATGGAATTAGCCTCGTAGGAACAAATAGGCAGAGATGAAATGTAGCCAGGAGCTGGTGCTTGGAAACATCCAGGAGGAAGGTGCTAGGAGGGTCTGGGAGGATCATCAGAGAACTGATTGGAAAGATTCTCTGTTCCCAGAAGAGAGCAGGCTTCAATGGCTTCGCTCACGTTTTATTACACATTAGCACAGCCATATGCTCCGCTCATGTGGGCAGCACCTGCAGGGGGTGCATCAGCCTCAGACGCCAGTGGAGAGCTGGGACAGTTCTCTTTAGAAAATGAGACCTAGTGTGGCTGCAGGAGCCGCATATTTCTTCATGCAGAGTCCATTTAAGTTGGGCTTTTTCTACTCTATGTCCCCAAGAGAAGGGAAAAATACAACTTTCTGTTACTCTAAAACACATGGGAGGAAAGAATCAGGCTTTTTAAGTGGATGGTAACTAGTTGGAGGGAGGAAAAAGAGAAGAAAATGTTCTTTCCCAGGCTTGAAATCAATATACCTTATCCAACCCAAATCAAATTGTGTATGCCCAAATCATCAGACCCGGAGCTTCCTCATTAAGAATACATATTTTGCCCTCAGATTAAATCCCATAGTGTCACAGAAGCCACGTTTCTCCAGCCAACCTGAAAAACCTTGACAGGCAAAGCCTGATAGCATTTAAAGAGTGAGAATGCAGGAGCCAACAAATCTGTAAGTTTAAATGAGAAGACTTGCAGCTTGCTATGCCTGGCTCAGTACTATGCCAGTAAAAGCAGCCCTGGGTTATAAAATTTCCATTTGGGATGAGCCATCTTTGCCTCTGTTCCCTGCCTGGATGCAGAGTTTCCCCATGCTGCCCACAGCCCACCCATGTTGAAGTCCATCTTCTCAAACTGCTCTGCCTGGCATTAGCCCACACTACAGTTGCTCCTGCTCCTTTTTCTCATCAAACTTGGCTGTTTAGTTTGCTACTTTCTCAGGACTTGCTGACAAATGAGTTTTATTAAATACTGTGTTAAAATGTTAATGTGTCACCCCTTACAGAAAGCCGATTTATAGTTAATAGAGGCCTCAATTTTTTAATTCATAGTAGAGTCTATTGGTAAAATTTTAGGAAATATGATAATATGGAAGGAAAACTCTTTAAAGTAGTGTCACTGAGCCTACTCCAGCAAATCACTTTATTAGGATGGACTTGGCTGCAATAAAATCTCAGATTTGAATGCCAAAATAATAGAGAAATTTAGTATTGCACATGAAAAGCACCAAGCATGAATCAGATGCCAGGTTGTCCATGTCTCTGCTCTATCCAAGTCAGCATGTCAGGTTCCTCAGCTTGTCCCAAGATGCCCACCCTAGTGCCAGGCATCTGACAAAGACACAGGTCACGTCCAGAGGAAAAGCAAATATCTTGTCTTATATATGACTACCAGAGAGAAAACATCTCATACTTGCTCACCATCAAATTTCTCACCTATCACTGGCCAGGAGAAGTTCATGTGCTTCTTACTAACCATGTAATGGTCACGGGCAATGTTGTGAATCCAGCATGTCAAACATGCAGCCTGTGGGATGGCCCACAAATATATCTTTGTTTATATATATATATATATATATATATGTCTATTTATATGTGAGAATTTTTTTTGCAGCCCAGCCAATATAAAGGTATGTAAGAAAACATTAATTTTATCATTGCTCTTGTTCTATTTTATACTATATTTTTTTAAATAAACATCTGTTTCTATGAAAATTGAAGCTTGTGATTTTTTGGTGGCACACATAAACGTAAACCTTGCTTATTTGGCCCTCATTAGCCTTTGAGTTTGACATGGTTGTTGTAAATTATGCCTGGCTTAGACCACTCCACCACCTTTCTGTAATTTAGGAGAGGACAGTACTTCAAAACAAAATTGAGAATGTTTATGTATTAACCCAATGGAACTTCAATGCCAACTGGGTCTTGTACTTTGGTTTAAATTCAGTACAGTGGTACCTCGATATACGAGTTTAATTCGTTCCGTAACCTTGAGGCCTGGGAAACTATGAGATGCTCGAGTCGCAGTAAACTGGTGGGTCGTGTGCAGCCGGCCGATCTGCACGATTAATCCTATCTCAAATGCTGCTCATATTTCAAAGCAAAAATGGCTCACTCGACGGCTCCTATCTCAAAAAATCGTATGTTAGGGCACTCATATCTTGAGGTACCACTGTAATCCTATCCTTTCTTCTACTAAAGGCTTTGTCATAGTTTGAGCTGTAGCTATTTCAGTATATGGAAAGGAAGAGAAGAAAAAGTGGAATTAAGTAGAAAGCAAGGCAAATAGTAGAGTCCAAAGGGTTGTATTGCATGACTGCCAGTTTCCCATATCCACCAATCTTTCACCATAACTTGAAACTCAGAAGCAAGTGGGTGTCTTTGACCATAAAAATCAAATGAGGAGGTGGGTACAAACTTGCTGGAGGGAGAATCCAAGATGGAGGCATAGGTAAACACCTACACTGCTGCCTCACACAAGAACTACAACTAAAAGCAGAATGGACATCATCCAGAACCACAGGAAAGCTGGTGGAGTGGAAATTCTACAACTAGAAGGAAAGAGAGGGGCTCACAGAGACCCAGAGGAGCTGTAAAAAGCTGAGGTACAGAGACGCATGCGTGGAGAGAGCGGGTGTCAGAGAACCTGGCTGGCTTTCTCTGGTGGGAGGGAGACGGAAAATCTCAAAGGCATTGAACCCCTTGTCCTACGACACTAAACCCCAGATCCAGCCGAAACTCATACGGGAGGAGTTTGGACTGTGAAGGGGGAGAAGTGCAAGGAAATTTAGAGGAGTCTCAAAAGATCAGAAGTCAGGTGGCGCGCACTGCACTGCTCTTAGAGGACCGACTGCTGATTGTGCAGCTAGCTTTCACCAGTGGGCGGGAGACAGACCCTCCAACTGTGCCACTTCTAACTCCACTAAACCCCAGTTTCAGACAAAACCCTGGGGACCCAGACTCGTGTGGTACTGGAGCACAGGGGAGCCGGAGGGGCAGCAGTTTAGAGGTACTTCCAGAGAATGCGCACACAGGAACCGCTCCAGCGATTACCCAGTCAGGTGAGACTCAGGGACCCTGGAGGGCGGGGTCCACTGGAAAGCAAGGCAGGCCCTTAAGCCCTGAGACTCCACCCATCCCAAGCTCAACAGAGAGGCTTTTGCAGTTTTGCAAGTCTGGTATCATAAGGCTGAATCCAACACAGAAGTTCTCCCAGGATAGTGAAAATGCTGAGACAAGGGAAGGGATCACAAACAAAAGAAATGGAGGAAAACAAATGACTGGATATAGAGTTCAAAACCATGCTTATAAGGTTTTTCAAGAATATCCTAGAAAAGTTGGATAAAGTTAGCGAGACCCAAGAGGAGATGAAAAAGGACCAACTAGAGATGCAAAAGATCCAACTAGAGATGGAAAAGGACCAACTAGAGATGATAAAGGACCAACTAGAAATTAAACATACATACACTGACTGAAATAAAAAATATTATACAGAGACAGAACAGCAGACTAAAGGAAGGCAAGAATCAAGTCAAAAATTTAAAATATAAAGAAGCAGAAAACACTCAATTGGAGAAAAGAATCCAAAAATGTGAAGATAATATAAGGAGCCTCTGGGACAGCCTCAAGCATACCAACATCAGTATTGTGGGGGTGCCAGAAGAAGAGAGAGAGCAAGATACTGAAAACCTATTTAAAGAAATGATGACTGAAAACTTCCCACATCTGGTAAAAGAAATAGACTTACAAGTCCAGGAAGCAAAAAGAACCCCAAACAAAAGGAATCCAAAGAGAACTACACCAAGACACATCATAATTAAAATGCCAAGAGCAAAAGACAAAGAGAGAATATTAAAAGCAGCAAGAGAAAAACAATTACAGTGGTACCTCGAGATACATGTTTAATTCGTTCCATAACCTTGCTCGTATATCAAGTTGCTTGTATCTCAAAACAAATTTCCCCATTGAAATCAATTGAAATGCCGTTAATCCATTCCAGCCACCAAAATGCCACCCCAGTTGTTCTTGTTACATGTTTTTGAATAAGGAAAATGTATTTATAAATGACAAATATTGTATGAAAACACAATCAAAGAGAATGTAAAGGAATAAACTGGTTTTATAAAGTGTATTTACCTATTCGTTACACTCTTAATGCTACACTTTATCCCTAAACTGAATGTAACTTAACTAATCTTCACTGAACTTAATTGCTACTGGTCTTTGCATTTTTGGCCCATTTAAAAAAAACAAACACGTGTCCAACGAGGTTTGCCTCTTCCTCCCTTTCAGAATGTTTCTGAAATGGGTGAGGCAAGTTTCATTGAACAGCTCCAATGCATGACCAGTAGCAACTTTTTGGGGGTGTTTCTTTTCCACAAAGTGTGACACCCTCTCCCACATTCCTAAGATCTCCTTTATCTCACTTGTAGAGATCTCCTCCACCTCTAGCTCCTCCTCGAAACCAATTTCTTGGAGAACCCCCACATGTTGCTGAGACTGCAACTCTTGTAACTCCTCCATGGTGAGTTCCAGAGACTGCTCCTTGACGAGCTCATTCACGTCTCTCTCATCCACCTCCAGGCCCATGGATTTTCCCAGAGACACTATCTCCTCCTCCACTGGCACCTCGGGTTCGAATCCTTCGAAGGTCCTTTTGGCTACGGCCTCAGGCCACAGCTTTCATGCAGAGGTCAAAGTCCTCGGTGTAACACCCAGCCAGGCCTGATCAATAATTCTGAGGCATATCATGATTTTAAAGTAGTTCTTCCAGAACTCTCGAAGGGTGAGGTTTGTGTTCTCCATCACCTCAAAGCAGCGCCGGAACAGGTGCTCGATGTACACCTTTTTAAAATTAGCAATCACCTCCTGATCCATGGGCTTCAGAATAGGAGTGGTGTTGGGAGGTAGGAAGACAACCTTTATAAACTTGAACTCTTTGAGGAGTTCATCTTCGAGGTTCAGTGGGTGAGCAGGAGCACTGTGGAGGACGAGGAGGGCTTGCATGATTAGGTTGTTTTCCTGTAGATATTTCTTAACAGAAGGGCCAAAAGCCAGGTTTACTCACTCCACAAAAAACTGCCTGGTGACCCATGCCTTTGGGTTTGCCCTCCACATAACTTGCAGTTTATCTTTTAAAATCTTATGTGACTTAAAAACTCTGGGTTTTTCCGAATGGTATATGAGCAGAGGCTTGATCTTGCAGTCGCCACTCGCATTGGCACACAGTGCGAGCGTTATATAAGTCCTATTCGGCATCTTCTTCCAGAAAAGCCCTGTCTCATCACAGTTGAAGACTTGCTGGGGGATATATCCTTTGGCTTCTATCAGTTTGGAAAAAGTTTTGAGGTAATCCTCAGCTGCCTTCACATCCGAACTTGCTGCCTCACCATGCCTGATGATGGAGTGAATGCCGGACCTTTTCCTGAAGTTATCAAACCAGCCTCTACTGGCTTTAAATGAGTCTTTTCATGCTTCATCTGTGGAAGTGCGCGGGGTCTGCTCCAGCAAATGACCGTAAATCACTCGCGCCTTCTCGCATATGTTCCCCCGTGTTAATGTATATCCTTTAAACTGCTTCTCAGTCACCCACACCATAAGTAGATTTTCCATCTTTTCATGGAGAGAGCTACGGACCTTAGAAATTATTGTAACGCCCTTAGCTGGCATTATACCCTTTATCAACTCCTGTTTAAGCACAATGCATATCGTTGACGTACTATGCCCGTATTGCCTCGCCAAGTCAGCCACTTGCACACCTTGCTCATATTTTTCTATGATTTCAAGCTTTAATTCAATAGACATCATCCTCTTCTGAGCACTGACCTTTCCACTCACTTTCTTTGGACCCATGGTTATAAAAAGAACTGTGATAAAGTATGTAAATGCACAAAAGATGCTTTGAAAAGGAGGTAAACAAGCACACTGACTGAGGCGTGGGAAACTATGATACACTGGAGTTTCAGTAAACTGGTGAGTCATGTGCAGCCGGCCTATCCGCATGATTACTCGTATCTCAAATGTTGCTCGTATTTCAAAGCAAAAAATCACCTGCTCAATGGCTCGTATATCAAAAATCTCGTATGTTAGGGCACTAGTATCTTGAGGTACCACTGTAATTACCTACAAGGGCGCACCCATACAACTATCAGCTGATTTCTCAACAGAAACGATGTAGGCCAGACAGGAGTGGCAAACAATATTCAACGTGATGAATAGCAAGAACCTACAACCAAGAATACTCTATCCAGCAAAGCTATCATTCAGAATTGAAGGGCAGATAAAGAGCTTCACAGATAAGAAAAAGCTGAAGGATTTTATCTATTCCAAACCAGTATTATATGAAATGCTGAAAGGTACTCTTTTAGAAGAGGAAGAAGAAAAAGGTAAAAGATTAAAAACTATGAACAACAAATACATATCTATCAACAAGGGAATCTAAAAATTAAGTGAATTAAAAATTGGATCAACAGAATAAACTGGTGAATATAATAGAATCAGGATCACAGAAAGGGAGTGGACTGATAATTCTCAGGGGGAAAAGTGGGAGGGGTGTACAGGGAGTGAATGGACAAAAATCATACACCTATGGACTCATCAATGAGGAGGGAGGTAAGGATAGAGGGAGGGTGGGAGCTGGGTGGAGGGGAGCTATGGGGGGGAAAAAAGAGAGACAAATGTTGTAATCTGAATAATAAAGATTTAATTAAAATGAGAAAAAAAGAAATCATATATCACACAATAAAAATAATTCTTTCCAAAAAAAACAACAACACAAAACTTGCTGGAGGTTGCCCACTGTCCAGTGTTGGTCACGCAAGAGCTGAAAGTGATAATACATTATAGTGCTCAAAATTCAAAAGCACCCATTACAAGGAAGAGGATATTTTTCCGGAAGTTGAGGAAACCAGAAAAATATCCCTTAAGGCTTTGTTTCATTGATCCAGAGTGAAGAAAATCAGCCATGTCCACTGTTCAAAATGTCAAATCCACCTTTAAAGTGGATTCCAGTGATTAGAGAGTGAACTGAAACCTGAAGCTTTATCTGAAAAGTAAATTCCACCAGCCCAGTGACTGAGGCAGGACCTCTGCATGTCTTTACCTGGTAAGAAACCTCAAGGCACTGTGACTTCTATTACATGGCTTCTCACAGACAGACTTGAATGAGGAAAAATATTCCCTAAACTTAGCTTAAATAGGGACAAACCTTCTTCATCTTTAAAGCACTCCCAAATGTTTGAAATAATCCTAATTAAGAGCTACTTATCTAAATTTATTGAAAAAGTATTGTTTGAAAAATTATGTAGAAAATAATAGAGTTATTGCCAGTGTGTTCTGTGTAATAGTACAGGGAAGGGATGCAGCCAGAAGGTTTCTTTGAAATATGTTAAAACAAAGTTCAAATGCTTAATGTTTAATCTTTTATTAATAAACAACAACTACAATAAAAAAACAAGAAGACTGACTGGACGGGTTGTGAAATAGTCACGACTTATTGTACTGAAAAATTTAGACATATTTTACATATTAGAAATTCTGGGTGAATGTTTCACTTCCAGAAATCAAGTTTCTCACACAGCTATACCTCAATGCACTAGTATTGTTGGGTATTATCCCAAGAGCCAATGCTGGAGCTTTAGCTGGCCGCTCTTCATGACAGCCAAGAGCCGAAGAGCAACCCCAAACTCCTATGCTAGTCTCCTGCCTGCCCAGGTAACGCCAAGTGCTAGAAGACAAATCTGGGGCCAGAATGCAACATTTTATGCAAGAGATTTCTGAACAAAGACATCCTACTGGTTGGGTCAGTTATTCATTCTATCCTACTTATTTTGACAAGCAAATTGTCTCTTATAAAACCCAGGCATAAATTTGAATTTTAAGGGTAGTGTTATGAGTACAGTGGTGCCTCGAGATATGAGTTTAATTCGTTCTGTAACCTCGAGGCGTGAGAAACTATGAGATGATAGAGTCTCGGTAAACTGGTGGGTCGTGTGCAGCCGGCCGATCCAGGCGATTACTCCTAACTCAAATGTTGCTCGTATTTCAAAGCAAAAATCGCTCGCTTGAAGGCTCGTATCTCAAAAATCGCATATATTAGGGCACTCGTATGTCGAGGTACCACTGTATAACCAAACTAGCCAAACCTTGATTTGCGCTTTCTTTGAGGAACTGCCTAACTTCACCAATGTTTGCCCTTCCTGAAAGCCATGCTTGGCAGGAGCCATCATTAACTAACACACACAAAAAAATACCTCCTTTGCTTCAGCCTTTTAGTGCCTAACATTTCAACCAGCCTTTATTCTCACTCAAAATATTTAATTTAACCACCACTGAGCACTCACTTTATGAGGTAAATACACTAATTATGAGAAAGTAAAAAATTAATTAGTTACAATCTCCATTTTATAGAGTATATAACCCACCGAGTAAAAGTATGAGTAGGCAAATAACTCTGTATAATACACACCAAATGGAGAGAGCCAACAATATACTAGGGAGAATCAAAGCTGAAAGAGATGTTAATCCAATAGGGAAAATCTTTGTGGAAAAGAAAGTATGTACAAACAAGCTTAAGCTAGACTTTTAATAGAAGAGACAGAGATGACACACAATTAGAACAGGGGCATGAGCGCAGAAGCCTCCTCTTTTTGCTTGTACATTTCTTTCAAATGGGCAATCCAAAATGAGAAAAACATTAGCCCAAGGACACTAAAGAGGATAGCTGACACAGGACAGGAATTGTATGAAATAAGATAACTGACAGGGAGGTCTTGATAGTCAAGAGAAGCCTTTTGAAAAGTCCAGAATATGTGGCACATTCGGGGAATCTGGCAACTTCTGGGGGCAGCATGAGATCACTGGTCAGAGATGGAGATGCCAAAATGAGTTTTGCCTTCTTCCCCATTTATTCTTGGGCAGTCTCTAACCTCAGTGCTTGTAAAGAGGCTTAGAAAGCTACTTTTTGGGGGGGGTTAAATGCCCAGAGAGTTAAGTTGCATCCAATACTTGAAGCTAATGAATGCAGTTGTCTCATTTTCATTCCTTTACTCAAGAACTCTCTTTTCGATAAACCACCAACTATTTCCAAACATCTCTCCTATCAGATGTCCACTAATTTGAGATTCTTGAAGTGTTTTGCTCTTTTGAGGCCTGCTTTGTTTTGTTTGGCTTTGCTTGCTTTCCTTTTTTTTTCAGTCAAGAATTCTCAAGGACAAGATTACTGTAGCCCTGGAACAGGGTGTCTCAAATGAATATGTTCTCACAACCCTGTGATAGGTTAAATATAATCAACCCTGTAAAAGGTAAAACATGATAACAGTTTAACAGCCCTTAAGCAGAGAGGAGGTTAACTCTCAATTCAGAAAACATGTACTACCCTTATGACTTTCTGCTCAGTATTATAAGAAATGAAGATAAAATAAAAAATTAAAGTCTTTTCCCTCAAAAACTTACAGTCTGTGAAAAGTTAATGAATAAGTGCTATGGACAAAGGAAACACATGGAAATTGGGGAGCTCCTAGGAGGGCACATCTAGACTATATTTCTAGATTTGGGGGAAGAGTGTTCTGGGAAGCTCTCCCAGGTAAAGTGCCATTTAATGTGAGAAATTATAAGCAAATTGTTACAAGTCTATCAGCTCACTCAAAAATAAAAATTTGGCTGGGTTCAAATCCTAGCTTGAAGGTTGAGCAAATTAATTAACTTTTCCATACTCCCTGTACATATCAGCATAATAGGAAAAAAATCCACCTTTATATATATAGCACAGATTAATTGTAAGAATTAAATAAAAGTATTTCTAGCTGGTGCTTAACAAACACCGTTTTCTTTCTTTTTGTATAAAGTTGTGTAAGAATAGCTATACTTACCTACTTCTTAACTGAATTTTTATGTGAAGAAAGTCATCAAAATTATGGTAGATTACTGTTACAGTCCTTGAAGGAATAATATCTCATAATGTGTGTGTGTGTGTGTGTGTGTGTGTATACACACATATTTATATATACCTGAACTTTTTAAAAATAAAGAAGAAATGTTGAGGTATGTAGTGAGAAAAGCAGACCTCAAAGTTAGCCCATCTAATATGAAATTTTAAGCTACACCAAAACTTCCTCTTCTGGCATTCTTTATGTCAGTGTGGGACAATATTGCCTGCCATTGTCACATCAGACACATAGGAGTCATCCTTGAGATCTGCTTTTCCCTCATGTGCATATCATGCCCATCACTGTCTTGATGACTTGTTGTCCTATGTATCTCAACCCCTCCCTTAAATTCTCTCTTCACCTGGCCATGTGGCTCTCAGTGCTGGACACAATGTTTGGTAACCAGGACACTTATAATGAACACTTTTTAAATTAATAGATATATAATTAAATGGGATATGCAAGAAGACATAGCAAAAAAAAAAAAAAGGGGGATTGTAAAGTTCTTTGACTTTTTTCTTTTTTACTCCGAAGTATTGAACTGCAATTCACTGAAATTTTGGGTATTTATTTTTGGTTTCTTGTTAGCAAAACATTTACAAAGTAGATGGCAATATCTATAACAATAAAAGCATAATATGCTAATTAAACCAGATGACCTTCCGGATAAGCCTGGGCTGTGAGCAAAGCCCGGGACCTGGATGGCAGAGGGAAGCCGGTGCTGGTAGCCAGGGAAAGGAAGGCCTATTCTTGCACAAATTTCATGCATCGGGCCTCTAGTCTTTAATAAAAATAAGACTGAAACATCAAAACTACATAATCCTTAGTAGAAATAAAGAGACATAGGAAAGGCTTGAGATCAGGGGTCAGCAAATGGAGGCCAGCACAGCAAATCTGGCTTTGATTTCATGGAGCCCAGCACAGCATCCTTTTCTTCTTGGCAGTGCCTGCCTTTGTGCTGCCAGGGCAGAGGGGCATAGCTGCAACAGGGACCATAGGGCACATGAGCCTCAAACACTTCCATCGGCCCTTCACACAAAAAGGAAAAGCTTACCAACACCTGCCTTAGGGATTCAGAAAAGAGACCTATGTAATTTTTTAGGAGGTATATGTTTATGTAATAACAGAAAGAGTGACAGAAAATAATATATTGTTTTAAAAATGTGTGACATGAGATGAGAAGGAAAGGGAAGACAAGGCCGGCATTTAGGTTAAGGCTTGTGGTAGCTGAGAGATGGCCCCAAAGATAACTGGGTCTGAAGCCCTGGGACCCTATCTGGAAAAGGGATCTTTGAAGAGGTGAGTAAATTAGGGGTTTTCAAATGAGGAGACTATCCTAGGGCAGTGGTTGGCAGAGTCAAATATCATTAGTCAACAGAGCCAAATATCAATAGTAGAACAATTGCAATTTCTTTTGAGAGCCAAATTTTTTAAACTTAAATTTCTTCTAATGCTACTTCTTCAAAATAGTATCTCCCAGGCCATGGTCTTTTGTGGAAGAACCACACTCAAGGGGCCAAAGAGCCACATGTGAAGCACAAGCCACAGTTTGCTGACCAAGGTCCTAGGGGATCTAGAAGGAGGAGAATGAATACACACATACGCGCGCATGTGTGCACACACACACACACACACACACACACACGAATGTAAGGCAGGAGCAGGGGCTGAAGTGGTTCAGTCATAAACAAAGGATTGCCCACAGCCACCAGAGGCTGGTAAAGGCAAGTTACAGACTGTCCCTCAGAACCCCCAGAGTGAGTTCCTCCATGATGACACCTTGATTTTGGAATTCTGGCCTCCAGAGTTTGAGGGGAAATTTTATTATTATTTTTTCCACCAGATTGATGGTAATTTCTTACAAAAACCCCAGGAGACTAATTGAGTCCTGAAGAAAAAAAAAAGGCCCTATCTGTGCAAAGAAGCTGAGGGTGAGATGTAATTTCGTCAGAGTATATAAATTACGTAGAAGTTTGTATTTTGTCCCATTCAGTTTTGCCAAATACATAAGAAACGGCTGCATTAAAAAATTGCACGTAGGAATGAGTCCATTTCCCAGGGCTACCATGCCTCTTCAAATCTCAGCAATACATCCTCAGATCTTTGTCACTCTCCCATCTTAATCTTATAAAAACCCGACTGTGCCTCACAAACATGATTTGCAAATCATAGGCTCTGCAGAGCATCTATCTAAACCAAAGAAGGCACAGGGACGCAGAAAGGAGTCCCTGAATTATCTCAACTGCCACTAGACTATTTGATGAACTTGGTTAAGGCTCTTAATTTATGGGTCATCATCTGCCCCATCCCCCAAAAAGTCGAAAGCAAGCAAGCAAGAAGTTACTTCATTCATATGTGTCATGAGATTATTAAAACAATCATTTATGCTAATACCTGGCATCGGAATTCTTTAGTGAGAAAATTACTTTTGCTTGAAAAAAATGCCTTACACTGAAAGAAAAAGGAGAGTCTAAAGGTATCAGAGATAAAGTGCTCTACATAAGACAACTAGAAAAGCTTTGGGTTTTATTTTGATCTGATGAATGAGACGTGGGAGAAAGAGGAAAGAGATTGAAAGTGATGTAAAGATGTGAGCAGGCTGGAGGGAAGGGATCCACTGGCCAATGACTCAGTCCCTGTTTCTCAAAGAGCCTCAAATTGTCCTAGTCCAGATCACCTGCCCACGATGACAGGGCACCCCCAGGCTTATTTTCTGACCCTTCTCCCATCACACTAAAAAGATGAAACAGGATTGTTTCCTGTCTCATCAACACAGCAGCTACTAAGTGTTGAAGGGCCCAACATAAAAGTAAGAAATATTTTGAAAAGCCAGTTGGGCTCTAAGGCCAAGCATCTCCATTCCTACCAGTGAGAACCGAAGTCCTTGAAAGAGAAAGAGCGCACATTTTATATGAAAATTCAAGTAGGAAAGGCTGAAAATGCAAGTCATGTCAGTAAATGCAGTTGTTTGGTATGGGCAGGAGGTGGCAGGGGCACAGCCTCAGGCATGGAGTTTCTGGAGATGAGTCTGGGCATGGAAGGCAGGCTCCAGGGCCTTCACAGTGTGCACAGACTTACCCCTACCTACAACTAGGCAAGGCCAAAAGCAGCCATCAGACAGAAATTTGGAAAGTATTTGTGAATATGACCCCTTCTTGCCATCTCTGCTATCACTGTCCCTGCCTAAACCTCTAGCGGGGACTGAAACCTCTAGCCAGGACTCAGCTGCAGCCTCACAGAGGCCTGATGACTTCCTGCATTCCTGCCTTAGGGTCCTGGAGTTCTATGTCTAAATCTCGCCTGGTCCATGAGGCTCCTCCTGACCACCCAAACTGATGCTTCTGCTCCTCCCTTTCCCTTACTCATTCCATCCTCTTCACCTATTCTATTTTTATTTCAAAGCATTTGTGGCTTCAAAACATATTACTGCTTTGTCTACTGTGTTTATTGACTATTTCCTTCCACTCTAACCCTGAGAAGGTAACCCTCCGTGAGGTCAAGGATCTGTGTTTTATGCCTCGATGTAAAGGATGCCTGGCATGTAGTGGCTGCTCAAAAGTGCTGAATATTTAACAGCAAATGAAGGTAAATCAGGAAACTATTTTTTCATTAGTAAATTCTTAGCATAGAAGGATGTAATAAGGCCATGTTTTGAGGACACACCATGCATCATTGTGCTAGGAAACTAGCTTTAATTAGAATTAGCACTGCTCACTCACACATGAAATAAGTGTTTGATGAGGGCCTTCGCTGCGCCAGATATTGTAACAGTTGGGGGAATTGTTTTTAGTGGGCAAGACAGAAAATTACAATAAATAGGTAAAAATTTTAGAATGTTACATTATGGTACGTGCTAAAGAGATAATAAAGCAGCCCAAGAGGCTAAAACTGATTATTATGCTCTTTAAGAACAATATGACATAGTATCTAATAATAAATGTGCTTGGAAAAGTATAAGGCAATGGCTGAAAATTCTACATCATTTAAAAAATTGCATTTTCCCTGTGTTTTGGTTCCACGCCAAGCAAGTTTTAGATGTGTGATGAGCCTCTCACGAACCCACTAAGTGGCGGAGGACTGGCTTCCGACTCACTCGACTCCTGTTTCAAACCCACGGAGCACGCATCTTCCCACGGGCAGATGGTGCGTGCCCACCCCAGGTGTCGGGACGGGACCTCGCGTGCTGGCAGCGATCCCCACACTCTCCCGTCATCGCTGGAGGTGGCAGGACATGGGCACACCCAGGGGCCCTGCACGCTGACTTCTGCCATTCCTGTGGCATTTCACACTCTTCATAAGGACTGAGGCTCCAAATAACCTGGCCCCTGCAGTTTTGGGAACTACCATCTAGTTCCCAAACTCATGCCAACTGATTTCAGCTTCAGCTTCTGCAAAATTGCTACAAGGCGAAAACCAACTGTAGCAATTCTGGGCTCTTCATTATACCTTCCAACCCACTCAAACCTCTGCCCAAGCTCCTTGCTGGCTAAGCCCCCATCCCTCTCTTCCAGAACTCACAAAAAAGCCTTTTCAGAGACTGTGTTTGGCCAGTGACAGTGGACAGAAATGAAATGCATCGCTTCCCAGGGGAAGTGTCTGAGGGCCTGTTGACCTAGCGTCTCCTATGCAAACCCTGAACATCAGGATGAGACGGAGGAGCCAGAAGGTGACAAATCCCTGTTAGTATGATCCTGCAAGTAACTACAATGCCACTACCTCTGGACATGTATAAGGAAACAAAACGCACATACAAATCCCTTCTTTTGTTCTCAGGCACTGAGATTTGAAGGTTGTTATAACAGTGTGGCCTGGTTTATACCAAGGAAAGCCCCAACAAAACCTTCTGTGAGCACCTGCAGCCTTCCCCACCCACCTCCCCTTAGGTGCTAAGGAACTTGGCATCTAATGATGGCAGGTTAAGACAATTTTAAAAATGAGGGAATTTGCACTGTAGTATGAAAGGGTTGAAGTGCCTGGTTTCTATCCTGAGACCCTGACTATGAGAGAAGAGTTATTTGAGAGCAATTATCAAAGGCTTCTGAAACATGCTGTGACACATCCCAAGATAATTTATTTCAAGTTTTTCAAGAAAATGGGAGGCTAACAAAAAGGTTAATTTAAAAAATAGGTGCTCCCTGGCTGGTGTGGCTTAGGGGGTGAGCATTGTCCCATGCACCAAGAGGTTGCTGGTTCGGCTGGTAGTCAGGGCCAGATTGTGGGCTCGATCTCCAGTAGGGGGCGTGCAAGAGGCAGCTGCTTGATGTTTCTCACCTCAGTGTCTCTCTTTCCCTCTCCCCAAGGCCCTCTCTCTTGCACTCTCTCAAATCAATAACGACATATTTTTAAAAATAGTTACAACAATTGAAGCCATTGGAGTAATAGAGGAGCAAAGGAAAACAAAAACATTTCCTGTTGCACATGGGCTACTTCAGCAGGTGTTAAGGGGATCTTGGAAGCAGTGGCCATGACTGAGCCACACGAGTAGGACGAGCAATGGTGCTCACATTGGTGGCAACCA
Organism: Lasiurus cinereus; assembly: GCA_011751065.1. Classification (NCBI taxonomy): domain Eukaryota; kingdom Metazoa; phylum Chordata; class Mammalia; order Chiroptera; family Vespertilionidae; genus Lasiurus; species Lasiurus cinereus. Next base: position 8,885,373 of record JAAGEH010000389.1, read on the forward strand.
CATGCTCATGAAATGAGCTGCGGGAAGGACTTCAGTTGTTAGCCCTTCTATGGCTGAGCAGTGATTAATCCCAGAGCCTACAGCAGAATTTTATTTGTTCCAAGAACAGCTGATGAGCTATGCCAGGATATTGCAAGGAGGGGGGTGAGGGGAAGAGGGAGGGGATTTGTGTCCCAAAAATTCCACCATGGAGGCTCAGATCCAAAATAAGATTTTATTGTCATGATGATTGCTACCCTGATTATTGACAGTCTTACCCTAGACTGGCCTGGGAAATTAAGAATTCATGTTAAAAAAAAAGATGCATGTTTACAGAACCATCAAGAAGAATCTGTTGTAATAACCAGGCATAAAAGTTTAAATAAAATAATGCATTGATTGGCTCTTAATGAAACAATGGATGCATTGGGTCTTTAAATCAGAGCTTTTATGGTAATTACTTGGAAGCCAAACTTGTCTTCCTCTACATGGGAGAGCTGAACAGCAGTAAAAGAGCATAAAAAGTAAAGCCATGGCATACTCCACCAAGAACTTATTATACTTTTAGGGACATCTTTATTTACATGTTCACAGTATTTTCTTTGAGGTTTATATACTAGTACATGGAGATTATTATTCAAATACCAAGAATGTGGAGATAGCTCTAGACCTAGCCTCCTCAGCAGGCATGCTGCTTTAGGTAGAAATGGGTGCAAAGTCTAGAACAGTCATTCCAAGAATTGCGTCTGAGCTATGGCTCCTATCAGAGCTCCCAGGCAGCATTTGAATCTACTTCGCTTCAATCAGCACAGAGAGATGGAATGGAGCCCACTTAGTGCATGGCTGCCAGCCCTCTTCGTCTGCCTCCCACAGACACGCATGCAAGAAAGCTGGCAGCTCCTTCTCTCTTCCTGTCATTCTCCCAAGGCAAGGAGTAGGCAGATGCAGGAGTGAGGGGGAAGCACAGGCTGCCAGAGCACAAGCCACAACTCAGTCTTGGCCATGCAGCCCTCAACCCAAGTGCCCAGTGTTTCCCTGGGGCTCTTTCGGGGTTGAAGGTTGAGAAACAGGATTCAGTGGCTGGGCAAGGTGTCCCAGAGGAAAAGCAGGCCCCAACAACCAGGGCTGTATTTGAAGCAACAAATACATGATTAAACCCTCTTATCTTTGAAAGAGTGAGGAGTTAGGCAACATTTTGCCACTAAGCACAGAAAGTCTCCCTGAACAAGGTCAGAGGTAATCAAGGAAGAGTTAGGCAAAGAGGGAGTGAGAAAAGCAAAGGAGAAAATCAATTTGACACTGGTGGACTTTTTCAGTGTCCCTGATGGGAAGAACCCTCTTGGGGGGCAGTGACACATGCCCAGGCAGGCACTTTTAATTGGCAAGACAACAGACAAACTTGAGATCATGGTCTACTTCCCTTACTAATAAATGTCCCAAAATGCCCCAAGAACAGACTGTCAAAACAAATCTAGCTTTCCTCTGACTTCTGTTGATAGGTGGTAACTCTCAACTCAACCAAATTCTGAAGCTGCTCCACTCTCCAACCAATCAAAAATGTCAGGAAATATCTACAGCAGAATCCTCAACCTCAAACACACACTCTAAACAGTGTGAGAGACAGGACCCCTTGGTTAAATGACACAAGACAAGGTAGATGAGCAGCTCAGAGGTCTCACTTACAGCTAGAGAACTGCCTTCTTTAATTGACTTGTTTCTTAGATGGATGTACAGTGGTACCTCCAGATATGAGTGCCCTAACATACGAGATTTTTGAGATACGAGTCATCGAGCGGGCGATTTTTGCTTTGAAATATGAGCAACATTTGAGATAGGAGTAATCGCGCGGATCAGCCGGCTGCACAAGACCCACAAGTTTACCACGACTCGAGTGTCTCATCGTTTCCCACGCCTCAAGGTTACGGAACGAATTAAACTTGTATCTCAAGGTACCACTATACTATGCTTGATGTAAAAGCAAGCATGTCAAACTCGTGGCCAGTGAATAACAAGATACTATGATTTGTACACTTACAGAGTTTACAGACTATCAGGAGAAAGAGGTAATACAATAATACCATAAAATTACAAAATAATTAATAATAGTAATAATAATAATATGATATATCTTTTGATAATAGGTTTCTAGTGAAACCTCTAAAAACAAAGCCAGAGCAGTATTAAACAAATCAGAGGAAAAGTGGAAATACCCCAAACATCCACCATATGGATATGGTATATCCATACAAAGGAGTTTTATTCAGCCATGAAAAGGAATGGAATACTACTACAAGCTACAACATGGATGAACACTGAAAACATTATGCTAAATAAAAGAAGCTGGGTACAAAAGGTCACATGTTGTATTATTCAATTTATATAAAGGTGGTATGGTAATAGGAAACTCCATAAATCCAGGAAGCAAAGTGGTGTAGCTGAAGGTTGGAGGATAGGAGGAACTGAGAATGACTAATGCATACAAAGTTTATTTTAGGATGATGAAAATGTTCTCAAATTAGATAATGGTAATATTTACACAACCTTGAAAATATACTAACATGATATCTTCCATGCTCTCCACCACACACTAGCCTACAATCACATTAAACAGTTCTCCTACCACATATTGGTCTATATTCATGCTAATATTCAGAGTTTTACAAATATTCCATGTCTTTTTTGCTTCTGAGCCCCTGATGATGCTATTCTCTTGCCTGTATCCCCCTTTTCCCACTCCCCTACCTGATTTAATATTACCTGCTGCCGAGGATTCAGCTTCAGCAGAATCTACCTCAGGAAGCCTCTCTCCGATGTCCCCCAGTCCTGCCTCGCAGTGTGGGGAAGGTCCCCCATCCTTATCTAGTAACCTGCCACCTTGTGTTATCATTGTTTGCTTACTAATATGTCTCCCAGCCTAAATTGTTAGTTCCTAGAAGGTAGAACCATAGCATTTACAATCCTACTACTCCTAATACAGTATCGAGCATTGAATTAATGTTAACTGAGTGCAAGAATAAATGAATAAATGAATTCATAATTTAGTCATAATTGTATTCAGCACTTTACTGCAACTATTTTAATTACCAACTTCTGAAATTTCCTCAAAATTTAAGAACATAAAGTCAAATGATTACATTTGATGAGAAACACCATTAACTTCATTTAAATAAAACTCAGCACTATTATCACATGTAATTTATAACAAAGTTAATCCAACTCATACTTAATGATATGAATAATCATTATAGTGCTGTAAATTCATTGGGCATAAAAGTTAGACAGTTAACATAAACGGATTGAAGTAATGTTGCTTTTGTGTAAGCCAAGCACATCGTTCCTGGAACCCACTGAGAGAAAAAAGAAAAGGGACTGAGCAGAGGAGACGGCTGCTCTGTCTGATTCACAAAATAGGAGCTCAAGTGGTTTCTGGGACAGGAGCAGCCAATATCTTGCATTTTCAGGAGCTAAGAGCCACAAAAGTCATTCTTGACCGTTTGCAGATTCACTCATAACCCCGACACTAACCCAAAAGAAGAACAGAAGAAGTTGATCATTGCTTTAAGTCTTTCTTCCCAGCCAGAGAATGCTTGTGTGGCATTCAATAGTTCAAAAAGAGACAGAAGAGTCCATTCCAGCATCAAGAATTAGACAGGTACCTGGCTGATTTGATCTACACAGAAGTAGGTTAACCTCTCAACTAGCAAATTCTAGAGCAGTTAAGCCATAGAAATCCTGTACTCAAAGGAGGGCTAACATCTGACTGTCTTGGCAACAAACCCCAACATATGAGAGAAACCAAAGCATCATTTTGATCTGTCCTGATTCTCCTCCTTTTCCAGTCAGATAAAGATCCTAATTATATACTGGCTACGACCCCATGAGTCATTAATTTACTACAACCTTGCAAGTTAGTTCTGTGGAGAACTGCAGGGCAGGGTACATAGCAATGTGCTCAAGGTTATAGACCAGCTGCCTCCCACAGAAGGAATAACAAGTCATAGTAGGTCACAGAGATCCAATTGGAACAAAAGAGAAAAGAGGATGGAAGTTAGAGTTTCACAGAGTCAAGCTAAAGAATAGCTTGCTGAGCTCCTGAAGGGCACAAGAGAGAACCTTAAAAGTTGAGAGAGAGGCCGAGAAAGGGAGAAAGAAAGCAGAAGAAAACTGGACATTCTCCTTTTGAATTTAGGTTTAATAAACAGAAAGCTCCAACCTACAGTTTTGCAGTTAAAATTCTGTAGGGACCATTTTATGTGTGTATACTCCTTGCTTGGAAGCAACTAGTGTCATCTTCAGAAATATGTTGGTTATTAAAATAATCCAAACCTAACATTTACTCTCTCCAGTAATACCTATAGTATATTTCAAATTGGGTATAGGTAACTGTCATTTTTTTTTCAGGTTGATTTCAATTTCAGCAAAGTTTCTGGTTGAAACACAAGTTAAATAATTGTAATTTGTTAGGAATAACATTCTTTTCAGCATATTCATTGCATTTTTTGCATTATTTCTATTAGCATGAAAAAGTCATTTTATTTAGTTCATTTAAATTATTTTAAAATTGGCATACTAGATATTTAGGGTATAATTTGGACACCCACACATCTTAATTCATTTGGGATCCAATTAAATTATTTTGATATTCTAAAATGCGTAGCTCCCACTCGTCACTTTTCCCATTCCAAAATGAATCTCCTATTTCTATCTATTATGAAGAATAGAAAGTTAAGTCAATTAAATAAAGTGCTTGGAGTGTAGTCAAGTGAATCTGTTTTGTTCCCAACTACATGAATTTAGACTTATCACCAATCTGTTTGTCTGTGCCCTCATTTGATAAAAAGAAACACTGTTATTAGAAGTCATATTATTCATTTGAATCAAAAGGAAGATACTTCATACAAGTTTTATTAGACTGGAAATTCCTTGAAGGTCACACTCATTCTTCAACACTTTAAGAGCAGAACAGAGGTGATTTAAATTTTTTTTGGCTTACTTGGTTTTCTTTCTAAGGCTTTGAGAGAGCCATTGATACCATTCACTCTCACATAGTGCTTCTGAAGTAAACTGCTCAGTTAGGCACATATAATCCTGGCTACTGTTTACTTTTGCAGACAACAGCATCTTAAGTCCACTGAACAACAGAGAAGACTGACACACACTTCAGAGCTGCTCAGGAAATGTACCAGATTCTGGATGTCCTTCTGGTCTTTACATTTGTTTGAGAGTTCCTGAGAAATCTTGCTTTAAAAAAGTTATGCTTAACTTTGTTCTATCCTGCATTTTCCAAATTTATCGGGCCACAAAAACTGTTTTACAAGGAATAATAAATGACATTCTAAAGAACAAACTTTGGGAAACCTTATTCTAAAACAGATAAAGATTGAACATTGAAAATTTGGGTCTTTTCTGATAGCTTAGAATGAGGAATTCATATTTTGTATGTTACTTTTATTTTCCACAAAACAGAATTTTATTTTGCAAAATAATTTTAAAAACCATTTAAATTGCAATAAGGAAAAAAATCCCTAAAAATCAAAAACCCACTCCTCAGGAAAAAAAATCATATTTAGTGTTTGGTCAATATCCTGTTAGTATATCCAGAGATGTGTGTATGTAAATTTTTTTATTCCAACAAATGATAGATTAAATCTACTAGTAAATCATATCCTATCTAATAAAGACAGAATATGCAAATTGATTGTCACACCACCACAAAGATGGCAGTGCCTAGTTTCCTTAGCCCCACTGGAGATTACTATGGCAAGTGGACCAAGAAGGTTTGCAGCAAGTGTGAGAAGCAAGAATGAGAAGTGAGGGTGAGAAGCAAGCCTTGGTGGGATCAAGGGAGAGCGGGTGGGCCAGGGCCACTACCACCCAGGAAAGCCCTTGGAGTTCAGTTCTGAAACTGCAGGGACCTGCTCCAGCCGGGCTGGGGAGGAAGTGCTGCTGCCACCTGCCCAGCACCACGTCTCTGGTTAAGGAAGCAGGTCCAAGTTGCAGCCACAGAGCCTGGCAGGGCTGTCTCACCCTGGACCATTCTGGCTGAGCCCTGGTGCAGGTGGCAAGCATCTCCGAGATCACTGTCTGCCCCCATGCTGGCTGCAGACACTGGTGGAGCGGGCACGGGTTGAACATTTTCATGAAAATGGGATGCCTGCACCCTGTGCTGCAGCACCCCAGTCCCTGGCAAGGAGAGGACAGCAGGAGCAGGGGTGCAGCCTTGGGACGAGCTGAGAGCAGAGACCCTGGTTGGTGGGATGACAGCAGGATGGACTCGAGGTGCTTCCAGTCGCCATCACCTGCCCTGCGCTGGGCCAGGGGCCCTCGCTCCAGAGCTCAGCCATAGGAGATACCAGCCCCAGGATGTTTTTTTTTCTGTTATTTGGCTGGGTGTACAGGAGGCAGTAGAATTAGAGTCATGTTTGTAATTTAATTTCTCCAAACTCAGAGCTATTTTCTTTCCAAATACATCAGGGGCCAGGAAACGTTCAAAGAACTGGGAATCCATTCCCAATTCAGGAAGGGAAGTCCCAGGGTGTATACTATTGCAACAAATACAGTATTTCCTACTACTTACAATATATACAATGTAATGTATTAGATGCCTTCCTATTGCATGACCTACGTATTCTCATAGAGTAATACTGGTAGGTATGTTATAGCTATGGTGGTATGTCATATCCTATCTTTACTAATAAAAGGGTAATATGCTAATTAGACTGGAGACCTTCCAGATGTCCTGCCGGACAAAGCCATGGTGGTAGGGCCAAGGCAGAGGTGGTTAGGGGCAATCAGACTAGGAGGGGAGGGCAGTTAGGGGTAATCAGGCTGGGTGGGGGCAGTTGGGGGCGAGCAGGCCAGCAGGGCAAGCAGGTGGACCAGTTGGAGGTGAGCAGGCTGTCAGGGGTTAGGGGGACAGTTGGGGTTGAGCAGGCTGGCAGTGGGGATCAGTTGGGGACGATCAGGCCAGCAGTGGGGGGCAGTTGGGGGCAAGCAAACCAGCAGCGGAGTGGTTAGGGGCAATCAAGCAGACAGACAGGTGAGCGGTTAGGAGCCAGTGGTCCTAGATTGCAAGAGAGATGGCCAACTGCCAGCAGTCAGACATCCCCAAGGGGTCCCAGATTAGATAGGGTGAAGGCCTGGCTGAGGGCACCCCCCTATGCATGAATTTCATGTACTGGGCCACTAGTACTATATATAAGGCAAAACTATTGAAGTACTCTTTTTAAAATCAGGCATAAAACATTCCCTGCTATCATATACTATTAGAAATTATACTGTAAGAAAAGATATAAATATTTAGAAGACAAGAGACAAAACTATCATTACTGATAAATGATTATCTCCTTATAAATAGCAATAAACCAACTGGTGAATTATTTTTAAAATTAAATAATAAGCAAAGATATTATGATCAATACACAAAAATCAAAGACCTAGTTATTGAACATAACTAGAAAATGTAATTAAAAAGGTACCCATTCACAGTAGAAACAAAAGTGAAATATTTAGGAATAAAAAAACAAAAATGTTCAAATCACCTTGGAGAAAATAAAACTATTAAATTACATTAAAAACATTAAATACTGGACTATTTTAAATTCCTGGGTAAGAAGACTAAATACTGTACAGCTGTTAAGTTTTCACAAATTAATCTTTACATTTATGCCAAATTTTCACAAATTAATTTTAAATTCACGTAAAGTAAAATCAATATCTCAATGAGATTTTTCAAGTATAATTTCATGTGTCTATTTTAAAATTCATGTGGAAGATTACATTTGTGAGAATAGGTGAGAAATTTAAAAAGAGAATAAAAAAGATGATGCTTTCTTGCCAAATATGAAGACATAGTACTTAACTATTTTAATTATAATATTGCCATTTTGGTTACAAATTAAAATAATTAAGTAAAGATTCCCAAATTCAACCCATGAATATATGGAAAAATATACTTGAAGCATATTTTTAAAATCTTTAATATTATAAGATTTTACATTTTAATCCCAGATAGAGGAGAGAGAAATGTTCAATATAATTATGAAAACAATTGGCTATCTATGAGGGTAAAGTACATTTCACTGTAAGTAATTTACAAAAGCTAGTTTCAGATAAATTGCCAGCATAATTTCTCCATAAGGGGAGAAAACTATAATATATTTAAAGTAAATACAGAGGAATATGTTAATTCCTTAGGATGTGATGGGCTTTCTTAAGTTCAACACAAAGATAAAACAATAAAGGAAAAAGCTAGCAAATTTGGCAACATCAAAATTAAATCTTTTGCAAGAATGATGACAATACAAATAAGTAGAAAATGAGTGATTTACTAGAAGAAATATTTATAACTTGTATAACAGAAAAAGGACAAGTAATCATAAAACATAAATAACTTATATGAAATAAAATTAAAACAAATAAACCAATAAACTTATAGGGCAAAATATCAGGTAATTCACAGAAGATGACATGAAAATAGCCAATATAGAAATGAAAATATGTGTAACTATAAAATTAAAGTTGTTAGGCAAGATATAATATGTTGAGAGGTAGAACCAACTTTCAGAAAAACATGTACAGTATGATAATATTTATATAAACAAATACACATTCAAATACATGTCCAGATAATATCCCATATATTTTATGCATCTGTAAATATATGCAAATATTTTTATGAAATGGTTAGAAAAAACAGGTGTGCAGGAAAAAACTGGTAGGAGAGGAAGATGACTTTTCTGTATTTTGTTTTTATTTCATGGAGAATTTTTTACTATGTGAAATTATGTAATTTAAAGTTAATGTCAAAATATGAAAAGGATTCAACAAATGCACCACTGAAAGGTAAAACCTTCCAACTTAAGACACCAGAAAAAGAGAAAATTAAACATACAGCAACCAGAAAGAAAAATAATAAAAATTAGAGTGTAAATAATGAAATGAAAAAAAAGAAAAATCAACTACGTACACTAAAAGTATACACTTTAAAAAGAGTGAAAACATAAAATTATAAATATGCAGTTAAAGTGACCAACAGCAAATGATACAAAATTACTAAAATTGGGAGTGAAAGAGGGAACATTATTATTGACCTCACAAAAAGGAAAGGGTCTATAAAAGAATACCATGAATAAAGTGAAAAAAATTAATTACTTAGATTAATTAAACAAAAAACTCGTAGAAAGACAGACACTATGAAAACTAACTTAAGAAAAAAAAATTTTGAATATGTCTATCAAAAGTAAAGCGCAGGCCCAGATGGCTTCTCTGGTATAATCTATCAAATGTTGAAAGAAGAATTAATGCCAACTCTTCACAAATACTTCAAAAACATAGAAAATGAGACAGTACATCTCAACTTATTCTTTGAGGTTAATATTAACCCAATTCTAAAATCAAACAAAGACACTAGAAGGTAAGGTAACTAAAGATCAATGTCTCTTAGAATTAGATGCAAATGTCTTCAACAAAATACTAGCAAACTATATACATATATATAAAATTTAATAAACATATCTACCTGTTTTCAGTTTAAAATTCTATATGTATTTAGAGAGAGAGAGAGAGAGAGAATTACAAATAATGACTAATGGCACTAATCCCAGCAATGCTAGATAACAAACTCAAAACATTCTTAAAAGAAATTAAAAAGTCTATAGGAAGATTAAAGATATCCCAATATCAGAGTTAGAAGATAATATTGTTGAGAAGGCATATTCCTCAGATCTTTTGATCTATAGAATTAACACAATCTCTACAAAAAATCCCAACTCACTTCTTTGCAGAAATGGGTAAGCTGATCCTAAAATTCATATGGATGAATCACCCAGAGTAATATTAAAAAAAGAAAACAAAATTGGAAAACTCATATTCCTAATTTCAAAATGCACTATAAAGCTACAATATTCAAGACAGTGTGGTACTAGCATAAGAATAGACATAGACCAATGGAATAGAATTGAGAGTTCATAAATAAACTCATGTCTCTATAAGCAATTGCATTTTTTTAAATTGTTGACACTATTACAAATGTCCCCAATTTTCCCCTCCTTTGCCCAATTGAATTTTACATGTGCCAGGATCATACAATGGGGAAACAGTCTTTTTAATCAATGACACTGAGAGAACTGGATAGCTGCAGGCAAAAGAATACAGCTGACCCCTACCTCACACCATATGCAAAACTTAACTAAAAATGGATCTAAAGTTTAAATATAAAAGCTAAGACCACAAAACTCTTAAATAAAATGTAAGTGTTGACCTTCATGACTTTGGATCAGGCAATGGTTTCTTAAATATGCCACTAAATGCACAAGCAATCAAACATAGGTAAATTAGACTATCAAAATTGAAAATTTTTGTGTATCAAAGAACATTATAAGAAAGTGAAAAGACAACATACAACCCATAAAATGGGAAATACTCACAAATTATATATATGATATAGTACATGTATCTAGAATACATAAAGAACTCTTAAAACTCATTGTGTGTGGGGAGGGGAGGTGGAGGTGAAAGAAGGCATAGTGGGGATAAATGGTGATGGAGAAAATAAAATAAACAGAAAACTCATTATTAAAGAGACAATCAAATTAAAAAAATAAACAAAGATATAGAAATTACCAATAAGCACCTAAAAAGATATCTAGCTTCATATAATACAAATCAAAACCACAATGAATACCATTTCACACTCACTAGGATGGTTATAATTAAAATGACAGAAAATGTTGGTAAGGATGTGAAGAAATTGTAACCTTCATATACCCTCTGTCAGGCAAACTGAAGAAATAAAAATGGGATACTTAATGCTCATAATTTTATTGTGAATCAATAATGTAGGAATATAAAATGGTACTCTTTGGAAACAGTCTGGTACTTCCTCAAAAGGTAAATGTAGAGTTATCATATAACCTAGGAATTCCATTCTTAGGTGTGTATCCAAGGGAAATGGAAACATGTTCACATAAAACTTGTACAAGAAGGTTGATAGCAGCATTATTCATAATAGACAAAAGGTGGAAACAACCCAGATGTTCATTAACCGATGAATGGATAAACAAAACATGGAATATCCATACAATTAAGTATCATTCATCTATAAAAAGGAATGAAGTTATGGTTTATATTAAGACATGGAATAATCTCAAAAATACTATACTAAGTAAAAGAAGCCTGGCCCATAAAGTCATATATTGAATGACTACATTTATGTGAAATGTTCAGAACAGGCAAACCTATAGTAACAGAAAGTGTGTTAATGATTGCCTAAGGCTGAGTTGAGAATATATAGTGACTATAATGGATTTGGGATTTCTCTTTGAGATGATAAAATATTCCAAAATTGATTAAAGTGATGGTTTTACAACTCTAAATATACCAGAAACCATTGGATTGGATTGTACACTCTAATTGAGTGAATTGCATTATATATTATTAATAAACCTGTTGAGAAAGAGAGAAAAAGATGAGAACTGTGCAATGCATCACATCTCTCATGATTTTCGTATTAGGTGCCACTAGTCTTAAATCAATTCTGAACGTAGTTCCTTTCTGATTTGTTGAACATGTGTACATGTTGTTTATATGTAAGAACGTATAAATCTCATTTACCCATCGACTCACCACATAATCTGAGGTTTTATGTATTTAATTGGAAAATAAAAAATAGAGTAAGTAGCAGTATATGGCTATTACTGGGAGCTTGGCTCCTCTGCTCCATGGAGATTACTCTGGGAAAAAATGGACAGGAACAGAAGAAACAAGTTAAAATTAGGATATGCCACTGTTTTCAAGGACAAAGCAGGCACCATCTGTAACACCCACCTTTGTTTAGCAATAAAGAATCTGTTTTTCAGAGGAAAACACCTCTTGAGCTAAGTCTAATAGACCCCTCCAGCGGAAGGGGGGACTCAGCCTTCCACTTGACTCTCCAGAAGTGGATTTCACACGTTTCCATGCAACCCAGAATTGAGCCACATTGTTTAATCACAATAAAATTGTGGGCTTTAAGTACCCCATTTTTATTTTTTCATCTTGCCTGCCAGAGAGTCTATTGAAGAACCAAATAATAGAGGTAAATGTGGATGGCCTAGGGCTGCATCCTTATTTAAAAAAAAAAGGGGGGGGGGACAGAAAGAAATGGTCTCCAATTATACACATTAGCCATAATTTTGGCCTTTGGATGACCAGATAATGCTTCAGCCCATTAAATAAATTCTTGTGGCAAGTCCTGCTTTTCAATGTCAAAAATAACAGCTCCCAATTAACCATCAAAAGCTTTTCCAGCATCTGGAGACAGGAGTAAATTGCAGTCTTTTTATATTGGTAGCTTTTGACATTATATTAAACAATCTCCTAGGGTTGTCATAGCCCATTCTCCTTTGTATAGATATCCATTGGTTTGTGTTTATTAATTGTTTTAGCAGGCAATCAAATCTTTTAGCCCAATTTCTACATTTATTATATGTGAGGAAAATCCAGGGACATTTTTGCTGCCATGCAATAATCTTCAGGTCCTGTTTCCAGGTGGACCGGCTGGGGATACTTTTCTCAAGTGTAGGAAGTTCTTTGCCTTTTCTACCTTTAAAAAAGTAAAGGGCCACATGCTGCTGTCTCAGCATCGCAAGGCAATGGGTGCTATGCAGACAACTAATTGGATGATGCAGATTGCTGCCATCTTTTCCACAAAGGAAGGTAAATATCAGAGCTATTGACCCAAGCTTATATATTTCTTTTCAAGACTAAGATTTCTCTTTAACATAGAAAATGCTGCATGGAAAATTTCCCATTTCCCACTATCTTCTCTACTCTCAAGGATTTGCTTTTACATTTAAAAAGGTAATCAAGTCACATCAATGATGTAAGATTTTTTATTTGCGCTTAACTCCAAAACTTGTTATGAAAAGTTGGAAGCAGAGAGGCCTCCACCACCCCGTCCCCATTTGACTTCTGTTTTCTTTGTTTCCCTTTCATAGGCATTGTCTGCATTTACCAAATTGTATTCCTGATGGAGTCATAAAAGCATAATTTTTCTTTAATCAAACACTGTGTTCCCTGGGAAGCTAAAATTTATTCTGGGCTGAATGTATTTTGTATTAAAAATAAGTAGTGAAATCATTTATATTCATTTTCAAAAAACTTTCAACCCAGTTTACAAAGTCTTTATTGGATTTGTTTATTTGAATTTTTAAAATCAATGTAATTTAAATGGGCTGATGACCAATCATATCAACTTGAAAGGAAGTGGAGCAACTGTCTCTAGACAACAGTCAGGTGATTCACTTGGAGTAGATGGGTCAAGACAAGCAGGGTGGTAGCATACACTTCTGATGCCCTTTCTACCAGTCTCCAAGCACTTTTGGCAGAGACAGATGAATAGTTTTATGTGTCCTGGTCCTTTTTATAGGACCAAAACAACCCTATAGGTGCATCAACCAGTCATTTACACCAAGTTACCAGGTCCTGTGGGAATCAAGGTGGAAAAATGCATGTGTGAACTGAGGGTGTGCCAATCTGTAGTTAAAAGAATTATAGATCCAAGGTCAAAGGAAGGTCATACATATCAGAATAATGTAGCAGAAACCTAAGATGAATGGAAGGTGTTTAGGGACTGAATGCAAAATGGATCAGAATGAGCAGATTAGCTTAGAGGCTGTGAAAAAATTGAGGTGACACCTGTATTTGTACCTGGCGCTGGCTGCCTGTCCTCAGGGGAGATGCGAGGATTTAAAGGGGCTAAACAGGATCAGCCACCACTCTCCCCTGAACTCTCCTTGGTCTTCTCTGGCTGTTCCTTGGGGACAGCATGGCTCCAAAGGGTGAAGCAGTGCCAGGGGTAGTGTGGCTCACCGTCTCTGCTCCCATCTTGCTCCACAAAAGAATCCCTTCCACGTACGTTGGAACCAATGCTCAAAGGTCCCAATCCACAACTCTAACTTCCACTCCTCATCAGTCAGTTGCATGCTGATGTCCATAGGTTACTGCATTTTAAATACTTTCTCTGATTTTGTTCCTTTGCTCTGGAATTTTCCTTTCCATTGCCATTCTAATAGACTATGTTGGTTGAACATCTATTCTGTCTTCTATAATCCTTACTCCACTCTTCCTTCCTCCAAGTCCCTAACCACACAAGATTCAACCTCTTTTCTCCTTCAAAAGTAAAACGAAAGTGCTAATAATGGGAATGAGATATTGAAATGATTTATATCTCAATAATTATAGCTCCCCCTTGAGCCTTTTGGATGGAAATACGCAGCAGTTCTTTCTAACAATTTAGGTTCTGTTTCAGAAGGTGAGTTAATTTCCTAACAGCTTGTGTTCCTAAATTATTACCAGCCTTAAAGTGCATGAAATTAGTTGGAAACAGAAATTCCATCTTTTTAAATATTTGTTCTATATTAGGCAGTTCTATGGTAAAGTCTTTATACTTACTAATTTTTTTTTTCAGTTATGCCTGAGTGCTGTAGGTTAGGGTTATTGAAAGTAAAGAAGATGATATAAGAGCTAACATCAATTTGGTACTTACTATATGGGTCAGACACTGCGATAAATACTATATTACGTGGACTACCTCATTTAAGCCCCACAACAATTATTATCTTATTTTATACATGAGGAGACTAAGGCTCACAGAAATAAATTAACCTGCTCAAAAGAGTGAGGGAACCAAAATTAGCAAACAAAATTAAGGAAAATTTTTAAATACAATGCTAGGGAGTATTATGCTAAGTGAAATAAGCCAGTCTGAGAAAAACAAGCATCACATAATCACTCATGTGGAATCTAAAGAACAAAAATAAACTGATGAACAAAATATATTCAGAGACATAGAAACATGGAACAGACTGTGGAATCTCAGAGGGAAGGTGGGGGCGGTTGGGTGGATGGGAAGAGATCAACCAAATAACTTGTATGCATATATGCATAACCCATGGACACAGACAATAGGGTAGTGAAAGCCTGGGGCAGGAAGTGGGGGCAAGCTAGAAAGGATCAATAGGGGAAAAAAGGGAGCATCTATATAGCATCCAACAATAAAGATAAATTAAAAAACAAACAACAATGCATGGGAAAAGGTATTACTGTTAACAATAAGTTACATACCATGCTCCGGAGCCTCATGTTAGTGAACTGGGGGCCTAGTAGCCTCTCTGTGTTGACTTAAGAATGTCACAGCACTGAGTCAAGGCACTGGCAGTCTTCCTTCCAGCTGGAGTAAATGAATGACACCTGAAGGGCTTCTGGCAGCAGGCAGAACCTCAGAGAATTGAAATGTGCTTTTCTGCAAGACCCATTTCCACCCCCGAGTGCTCCATGCCCTGGATGTGGACCGTACACTCAAAGGAATTACAGCCTCAGTCGGCAGCACTGACCTGGTTTAAGGCTTTCATGTGAGAGTGGAAGCCTCGCTGAATGAGCTCATGGGATGGAGCTGCCATTACTTGGTCAGTCCAGTGGAGCATTCATGTATGGCCTTCAGCATAGGGTACAACAGAGGAAGCCCACATTTGTTCTTTGTTACTATCACTATTATTTCCACTATGGAACAGTGGTTAAGAGCATGGACACTGGAGCCTGGGGTGTAAAGATAGTTATTGCTTACTAAAGTGTGTGTTGTTTTTTTTTTTTTTGGAAATTATTTAATATTTCTCTGCCTCCATCTAATTATCTAAAAACAAAGATCATAAAGAGCACCAATTTTACCAGATTGCTCTGAAGTGCTAATATGAGTAAACTAATACATATGTCTGGAACATAGAAGGTACTCCATAAATACTATTATCATTGTGATCATCATCACTGTCAACCATCATCTCTGTCCCAGGGTTTGAAAGTGATGGGAATTCATGGGTTGGGGATATGCTGAGCTCCAGCAGCAAGGTTGACCTTGAGTAGCCATCTAAGCAACACTGTCACCAACAAAAGCCCATGCCACAGGGACTCGACCACTTCTTTTCCTCCGTCACTATGTAGAGGAGGCTGTCATTACTTCCTGCTAGGCCACTGCAAAATCCTCCAGACTGGTCCCCCAAGCCCAATCTCTTCCATCTCTAATCAGTCTAATGTTGCTACCAGATCAATCTTTCTGCCTGTGGTCAGAGTTTCTATCCTCCACGCCTTCCTAAGCCCTGATACAGTCTGAGTAGACCCCTCAGTATGTAGATCCTGAGTGAATATTTTCTAAGATCACTATGAGTTTCCTTCCGAGGGTGGAAAATGGTGCCAGTACTGCAAGAAAAAAGAGGGACACTAGCAATAGTACTGGTGGTGATGTATGAGTAGTGGTAAATCCCACCAACACTGTGTTTTACTCTTTCCAAAGCACTTTCCCATGCTGTAGGAGGGGCACAAGGCAGGTGATAGCCCCATTTTAGAGGAAATAATCTAGAGATTAATAATAGGTAACATGACACAGGCAAGGCAAGATTTCATTAGACAGTGAAAATTGGGTCCTAAAGCCTCTCAGCTCATTCCACATTGTCTTTTTTTCAATAACTATTCAGAAAGTAGGACCACATTACATTTCTTAATGAACTGTGCCTGGTGTGATCAGAACCGTCATGATCAAAACTTACTGAATAGTTTCTAAGTGCTAAGAATTATCTACTTGATTGTCTCAACAGCTATAGTTTCCTATTTTTCAAATAAAGAATCATGAGATTTGCAGGTATTAAATCACTAGCCATGGTAAGTCAGTTATAGCAAGTGAACAGGGAATGGCTGCAGTGCTGCCAACTCCATGCTCTGAACCACATCCCCTCTGGCCTCCTGCTTACTGGATTCTCTGCTTCTGGCTCAGCCGCAGGCCAGTAACCTGAGATCACCCTAGAGTAGTGATTTTCAGCCTTTTTCATCTCATAGCATATATAAATTACTCAAATTCTGCAGCACAACAAAAAATATAGTTTCTGTGATTCTGACCCCCCCCCCCAAAAAAAAGGGATTATTTTGAATCATTCACATCAAACAGCTATCATTGTATTGGCTGCTACTTTTTTATTTGACAGTCTAAGGGAAAAGAGGTCAGTGCCCTGACTAAATAGTTAGGTATTACATGCTTTCAAAATTCTTGCAGCACAACTGGTTGAAATTCCCTGCCCCAGAGGATAATTTGGACTTTCCCTACATCAGGTATATTTGACACAAAAACTATGTAATAATTTAAAAATACATATAAATTACTTTTAATAGCTTAAAATCTATGATCTTAACCACATTCATCTTCCCCAAACTCACATTTTTATTTATATATATATATTTACCTGAGAATTCTCTATATTTTTTCCAGTGCTTTTGACACATTCTACATTATACATTTTGATACACTTTACTACTGAATGAGTCTTTGATCAGTGTTAAATTAAAAACAAATATAATTTCACTCCAAAAAATTTTGTATTGTTTTTGTTTTGTTTATAAACTTTTTAAAAGTTTTATTAATTCTTTCTTATTTTGAGTTTGATGTCATGTGTACAGGACATTCTTGCCTGTAAAGGTAGTTATTTCTGCTTAATTCAAAAGCTGTCAAAGAATATTCTCATAATACTTAAATCTTGTATTTTTTTGGTATGTCCATTTTTTATTTGAATACATTTTATACATCAAGGACATTAACCCAGTTTATTACTTAACTGTGGCACTTTTTAAAAAAGTAGTTTGTTGCTTGATATTGAATTCTTATGCAATAGTTTTGTATGTACAAAAATTTAGTGTTTATGGAGCTAAATCAGTTGATATTTTTATTTGTGCTTTACACCACTGCTTTTATGCTTAGAAAGTACTTCCTATTGTCTAGAAAGATAATCTTCCCACATTATTTTTAGTTTTTGCCACATTCTTTATATATATCTTTCCTTCCTTGCCCCTTTCTCCAGTTACTTTCTCTCCTTCTCTCCATCCATTTATCACTCTGTTTTTGACATAAATCATGATATAAGAGCCAAAACTTATAATTTGCCAGTTAACCAATAGCATGTATTATTCCTTGAATAATTCCTACAAGCCCCACACTAATAAGTTTTACCACCATTAATGTGTACCAAATTCTTTTCTGTGTTTATATTTGTTTTGATGTCATAGTTTTGTGTTATTTTACACTAATACAACATTGCATTATTAGTATATTCTTATAATAAATTTCATTTGGTTCTAACCTATTGTTTTTTAGGTATATAACTGTATATGATTTACTAGTGTTTTTGTTAAGTCTTCAGTCTTGTGTTTATTTTTTGGTGAAATTACATATAGTTGTTTGTGTGGGAAGAGAGTACCTGTTTACCAAGATGAATTACTGTTGACAAAGATTAAAGAAAAAAAATAAAAACTTTTCTATCTTTTAAAATAGTTCGAAAACATGGAAATTATATGGTCCTTAAAAGTTAGAATATTTATTCTTAAAACTGGTCAAACATTTTCTCCCATTTCTTCATACTTTTTTAAACAAATTTCCAACCTCTTCAAACAGCCTTTTGATAATTGCCTCTCTGAATATGGTTGATAAATAAATGTGCTTTTATATACATACTTGGTCCTAGTTTTATGCACAGTATTTGTGTTTTGTCTCCTTGGCTTTTACTGAAAATTTCATTTTCCCATTAGTTGGATTTCCCCATCAGAAGCCCAGATTTTGAAATCATCAATGTTTTGTTTTATATTCCCTAATTTTGATCTCTGATTTTACTTTTATAATTATTTCATTTTTTGTGGGCTAAATTTTTTGTTTTTTCTAATTTCATTTAATGATTATGCATTCACTTTACATTTTTCTTACTTCATTATGATATGTATAGATGTGCTTATTCCCTCAAGTTTTGATATATTATTTTTAAATAATTGATCATGATAGTTTTGGTCTTCCTTTTAATCCAATAAATATATGTAAAGAAGCTCTTTTTCTCCCCTAATTTCCAGAGAAACTGTTTTCTTTAAACTATTGTGGTCAGTGCATTTCTACATTTGAAATTAATTTTTGTAAGTTTTCTATGATACATAAAAATATTTGATACAAAGAATAGTGATCAACTTATCTATATCCATGTAGATTGAACCTTTCTTCCTACTAATATGTTAAAGGCCAAATTGATCTAATAGATTTAATGACATTTTGTACAACATTTACATTATTCATCATTTCTTCCAGTGCTTTCAACACATTTAGATACATTTTATCACTGATTGTGTCTTTGATCAGTGTTAAATGATCTTTTCCTATTAGGTACCTTTTACTTGATTTCTGATTTGACTTAGTATGTCAAATTTGCTACCTCATTTTGGTTTCATTTTATAGGTTGAGTCCTTATCCAAAATATTATTTGCTACTTTTCTAAATTCATTTATTTTAGACTTATTAACATCATGTAATTGTTTTTATAGTAGGGTTTTGTTTATTTTTTGCCACTTGTTATAACAAATATATTTGGCATTGCTGCATTATATTTTATTCATTTTCTCCTTGTTGCTAAAGTCTATTATTTTTTCTCCAGTTGCAAAAAGGGATGTAAAATATATGAATCAATTTGTTAATTCTACTAAAGATTAAAGTCATTTTTACCCTATATTCCTTTAGAATAATCAAATTGAAGACTGAAATGCTTTCTTTTAACTCCTCTCTAGGTATGAGAAGGAATTTTGTAAGCTTTAAGTTCCTCTAACCACTACTCAGATCCTTCCCCAATCTTTGTTACTATGTGAGAACTTAGAGCTAATTTGTTTTTATTGAATTATTATTCCTATATTAGTTAACTTCTTTTTCAAAATTATTTTGATATTTTCATTCTAGATTTTAAACAAAAACACTGTTTTAATAAACATACTCATAGATATATATTTTTTCATGCTACATTTATCCAAATATCTATAATGTGCCAGACACTGTGCTATCCATTTTATGGCCATTATAATCCTTATAACAACCTTATGAGATAGATTCTATTCTTCTGTTTTGTAGATGAGGAAAGTGAAGCTCAGATAACTGCCAAAGCTACATGGTAAG
Source organism: Lasiurus cinereus (assembly GCA_011751065.1). NCBI lineage: Eukaryota > Metazoa > Chordata > Mammalia > Chiroptera > Vespertilionidae > Lasiurus > Lasiurus cinereus. The sequence goes on from JAAGEH010000389.1 coordinate 8,905,345, forward strand.
AAAGTACTTTGCAATTGGGTACAGTTCAAAATCAAATGTGGCATCTTCCACTACATTATTCTCTCTCCACTTAGTCTACCCTGACTGAGGCTCTAGTACAGGCATTACTCTACAGATATTTATTGGGTATACACTGTGCCAGTTTTAGTGCTACATTCTGAAGACACACATTTGAGTGCAATATGGGGCCAATTTTCAAGTGATTTTATTGAAATATCCAAGTATTGCAACTGAACAAGGAACAGGACAGCACAGGAGGAAAGAGAAGAAAGTGCCTTACTCTTTCTTCAGGGAACAGAAACGGGGAGTGAGGAGGAAGGCTTCACCAAAGAGAAGACATTTGAGTTGACTCATGGTATATGAAGTCTTCTGCATGAGGAAAAGCCATTCTAAGCCCATCCAAAAAATGTCTGCAAAAGGGAAGAGTGTAAAATGGGTGTCAATTCAAGAGACCTGAAGGATGTAGGTGGACCGTGGGTGCTTCTGTGCAATGGCAGAAGGTGAATCTGGAGGGAGAAGTGGAGTCAGATTTTGAAGGAAACATTTGTGTTATGTTAAGGAGCCTGAAACTCACCTTGTGATAGGAAGCTCCTGAGGATAAGCAGCAAAATGACATGATTTTTTCTGTTGAAAGGTCATCCTGTGCAATAAGTATAAAAATGAATTGGATGGCCCTATAACTAAGGGCAAAGAAGTCTATGAGGAGATAGGTTATGGCACACAGGTCTCCATTGAAGCAATTGTCTGGGAAATGTTGGGAGCTCTCTAAAATACTAGTAAAATAAGATTATCATCCATTGTTTGTTTTCTTTCCTGCCTTTACTGCCAAGAAGTTCAAAGCCATATTTAATCCTCATTCACAATAACTGTATTAGTCCTTTGAGTCAGCATCCTTTTTGTTTACTTTCATTTAATGGTGCAATAGTTTTTGATAGCTGTTGTAATAAATTATGACCTATTTAGAACTTTAAAACAACATACATTTATTATCTCACAGTTTACATGTGTCAGAAGTCTAACACATGTCTCACTGTGCTAAAACCAAGGGGTTTCAGGACTATATTCCTCGCTAGGGCTTGGGGAATAACCTACTTCCTAGCTCATTCAGGCTTTACAGAATTCAGTTATGTGCAATTGTAGAACTTAGGTCTCAGTTTACTTTCTGACTGTGTGCCCAGGGTCATTCTCACCATCTAGAACCCACCTGCCTTCCTTGACCTGGGTCCCTTTCTTTTGTCTTCACAACCACCAACAGCAGTTGGGTCCTTCCTGTGCTTTGAGTACTGACTTCCTCTTCCCCCCATATTTCTCTGACTCTTCCACATTCCTCTTCTGTTTTTAAGGCCTCCTGTGATTACACTGGGCCAACCTGGGCAGCCAGGAGACCAGGGAGCTTAATCATGGCCAAAGTCTCCTCAGAGCATTCTGATATTAGTTGTTTAATTGAATGACCAGGTGATGGAATCTTGGGGAGACATCATTAGAATTTTGCAAACCAAACATGGTTTTAATTTTAACAGTTTTGTTGCGAGGCCTTAAGAAAAGTCACCATAAGTCCTTCTTAGGAAAAAGGTCATTTTTCTTGATTATCTTTACTCTTTTGGACACAAAGAAAGATACATTGTCACTGTAGAAAATATGGAAAATAAAAATAGAAAAAAATATTTAGGATCAGTCTTAATCTGATCATTTGTATATAGCCACTATTGGTATTTATATTTTCTTCTTGCAGTCATTTTTCTCTGCACATATTTGTAAAAGCTGAAGTTTAAAAACAATAATATAGACTACTTCTTAAGTTAATATCAGGTTGGGAGCAATTTGTAGCATTTAATATTTAAAGAATTTGTCATTTTATAGTAAATGAATGTGTTATGATTTACCCTATTTGAAACTACATGGAATATTGCAAATTTTTCTCTTAAATAACATTGAATCACACATTATTAAGCATGAACCTTTATGAGAACTTTGGATTTCTTTCTGGATATATAGATCTAAATATTGAGGTAGGTATTATGCTGGTCTTTTTCTTTTTTTTTTTTTAAGTGTTACTTAAACTTTAAGATGTACTGGCAAAGTAATGAACTTTTAAAACCTGAAATCAGAATCAGCAGCTGATTCTGACTACATGTGTCTATCATTTACAACTTCATTGAAAATATGCAAAAAAATATTTCTGCAGAGTCATCTTTTCTCATATGGCACGCACTTCACTTCTAAATATACTTGTTCCCTACTATAATAAACGACAATTTAGACAAATCTGTAAAGGGTGTGGTAGTCCTTATTGCTGTTCACCAACTATTCCTGTTCTCTTTACAGGAATATCGTAGGATCACACTGCTCTGTTCCCTTGGTGTTTGATGTAGCTGTGTTGTTTGATTTGGCCAAGGTGTTGTAAGTGAATGTTTGTGAACCTGCGAGCCTGTATATGATTAGCTAGACACTCTTCCCCTGTGCCCAGCTCAGTGTTCCAGGCTGTGGCTACTCTACTTACTCAGTTTCTGAAGGGAGGACGAGGCAGAGAAGAGCTCCCAGGACAGACATGGTGCGCGTGAGAAATAAATCTTCCTTCTTTAAGCCACTAAGATTTTAGGATCATTTGTTACATAGCATTCTCTCTCCTATCTTGAGTAAATTGGGTACAGCTTCTATCTATCAGTAATTATCTCACAGAAGTGGGCTCCTACCATCACAAAAATGTAGTATTGATTAGAAACTGGTTTGAAAGCTGTCGATGGCCCTGAAGGGATGGTGATCCATGTTGTGCAGTGGCAGGACACTTGGTAAGTCTGAAGACAATCACTTGGAAGGAATACTGTACACCTAATATACTTAGAGAGCTGGGGGAGGAAGGTGGGAAACAAGATGTTGGTGTGTTAGTTGCTGTTGGCTCTTTGTGACAAGTTATTCAGTAGAGATGACCTGAAGAAAGAACTAGTTGGTTTACAAGCTGGAATAAAAAGAACATAGAAAGTTCACAAATTCAGGGGCTTGTAATTAGAAGAAATAGCCATTCAATTATGTAATTAAGAAATGGTTTTTGATCAACAATGATGAAAACTGTCTTGCAACTAACATTAAATTAGGGATATGACAACAGTGTTAAAAGCTCTGAGAAAATGTAAATGTGTATTTGTTTCCTGTTGCTCCTGTAACAAATTATTAAAAACATTGTGGATTAAAATAATGAAAATGTACTCTAATGATTCTGGGCTAAATGCAGATGTTAACAAAATTGTGTTCTCTTCTGGAGGCTCTGACAGGTAATTCATTTTCTTGCCTTTTCCAGATTCTAAGGGTTACCCACATTCCTGGGCTGATGGCTTCTTTCCATTTTCAAAGCCAGGCATACCTTATGTCTCTGACTCAGACACTGACTCTTCTTCTGCCACCCACTTTGCATTTAAAGACCCCGACATTACATTGGACTCACTGGATGATTTAAGACTCTTCAGGTCACCTGATTAATAAACTTATCACATAACATGGCATATTCACAAGTCTGAGGATTGGGATGTAAACAGCTTTGGGGGGCCATTATTATGCCTACCACACAGTGGAACTTAGAAAACCCTTTAAAATGGGTGAAATTGTTTAGGGGAAAGGTGTGGTTCTGAATAATTGATAGGAACACTGAACTGGAGAGAGGCATGGGAATGAGGAAGCAGACAGGAAATATAAGAATTACATGTAGAAAGGAATTTTCATATATATTCAGTCTATAAAATACATATGGGCCGAATATATATTTCAAAGAGAGAGAAATTCAGGGAAGTTTTTAAGAGAATCTAGACTAACTAAAGAGAAACATGCAAATGTACCATCACTCCACTATACCCACCAGCTAATAAGGAGGGAACATGCAAATTAGAAGGCCAAAGATGGCAGCTGCCCAGCAGCTCCAGGTGTGGAGTGGCGGGGCAGGATGCCTGCTATGAGAGGGAGGGCGGGGGAAGAAGGGGTTGGGCGAAGGGATCTACAGGAACAGCACTCCAGCCTCAGGATAGACAAAAAAGGCAAACTCTGGCTGGAGTGAAGGCCTGGGTCCCAGGTACTGAAGGAAAACTGGTGCTGGAAACCAAGGGAAGGAAGGCCTATTGCATAAATCTCTTTGTGCAAAGGGCCTCTAGTTATACAGATAAAAGAATCCGCCTGAACTGAAAGATAATGTGACAGTTCATGACTTAAAATAATACCGAGACTTCTACATCATTGAATAGGATAGAATATAAGCGAAGAAGTCAGCCTACATCTCCCGGGAGGTGTAATCTCTGACATCCACTTCAAATGTGGCAACAAAGACCAGGGGAAGGGAGCCTATCACAGAGGATCGAGCCAAGGACCAAGGATACAAGGAAGCAGGAGGCCTCCTACTCCAGCAGAGGAGCCCTTGATGCCATCAGCCCCGTGGGACTTCTAGGTTGCTACAACCCAGTGACCATGGTGTGCCTCCCACTTGCACATTTCCTAATTCACAAGTTTGAAATGATCGAGGCCCTGCTTTATCATTGTCAATGGGTGTGGGTGTGGGTCAAGCAGGTCAATAACTTCACTTTTAGCTATTGGGCTCTGGATCATCAGGAGTCATATCTGGACCTGATGCAAATATCTTGCATTGTTCCTGATACAAGACTACCAGAGACTCTGGACTTTGTGCTTCATTGGATGGACTTGAGGATATCTCCTTTAAGGGATCATAGAAATGCAGAAAGGATGCCAAGACCGGTTTGGCTCAGTGGATAGAGCGTCAGCTTGTGGACTGAAAGGTCCCAGGTTCGATTCTGGTCGGGGCATGTGCCTTGCTTGCGGGCACATCTCCACTGTGGGGCATGCAGGAGGCGGCTGATTGATGTCTCTCTCTCATCGATGTTTCTGACTTTCTATCTTTCTCCCTTCCTCTCTGTAAAAAATCAATAAAATATATTAAATTTTTTTTTAAAAAATGCAGAAAGGAGAAATGGAGGATTGTTACAAGGAGGAATGGGAAACAGAGGAAGAAGTAGAGAAGGAACAGGAGAGGGAGAACGAAAGGGAAATGGAAGAAGAAAAGAACTGAGTGTTAAAACAAATAAGTGAGAGACAAGAAAAGCCTCATTAGTTCTGGGAAGTGTAAGGACCAAAATAGGGATGCTGCTGAGAGAGCCAAGGGAAAGGACCCAGATAGGGGATGAGGCAACTGGAAACCTAAGAGAGAGAGGGTTTCTGGTGAGGCAGGCAGTAAGATCTGGCCTGGGAATAAGATAACTATAGGTAGTCACATCAGGATATCCAGAGCAGAGAAAGCTCAGGAAGAAATATCTCCCAGCTGACCCAGTGCCTGATTTATCTTTGCTCCCACTTTCTCACAGCCAAGAGAATCTCTGGGTGCCCCTGAGCAGTCAGTCCCACAGTTGGGAGGGGTTTATTCTATTGGACACAAAAAGTCAACCAAGTGTTTGGAAGAAAACCCAAGAAAGAACATTTAGTCCTTTCCAAAGGTGCTGAGTCAATCTCTCCTTGAGTAATTGCAAAAGAGAGTAAAAATTTAAAAATGAAAACAAGTCAACTATGCTTATTCCAGGGAGGAACTTAGGACATCTTGCTCCCCGATGGACCGTTTGCCTCAACAGTAAAGAGAAGCAGTCTTAGGCCTACACAGGAGGATTCACTCGACAGCTGGCACAAAAGATTTCTTTCCAAGCCAGTACCATTGAAATTAACTCGGGTTTATATGTTGAAGAGATGCAAACATAAAAGTGGCATTCCTTTAAGATTTTCAAAGAGAATGGAAGTACCTAGTGACTGTTTTAACCCAAGTAAGCCTATTACAATGCAAACAATATTGCTTTCAGCTATTTTCTAGCACAATATCTCATTTGAAATATTTTTTCAGCTAATTTTTTTTCTGTTCACTAAAAGATTTTAGTATCAAAAATCTTCAAGACATGAGGACATATTCTTAGGACCCTAAAGCTCATATTAAACCCCATCCAAGGACTTAATGAATCTCAAAACAGCAGCCATGTTTTGTCATAACTGCATTCTCACCTGCCCTTTTTCTTTTTAAATTTAATTTAACCCATGTAGTGAAAGGAGAACTGAAGTTAGATGTGCCAAGTAAGATACCTGAGCCTGAGATGCATCACAACTGGTCTCAGACTCCATTGGCAAAAGCAGTATTACAGCATTACCCATTCCACCCGCTTCACTCAGCTGTGTAGAGAACACGATGCACAATGCATAAAGTAACTTCAAATGCTTTGAAAGGAGAGAAGTGTAGTGACACTGTTAAGACATGTATTCTTCTTATTGGTATTACTATGATTTCTCTTAGGTATAATTTAAGTGACTAATGCTCCAAGCAAGGGCTCATAAAAGCTCCACTTCACATTCAGGCAAGTGTTTGTGTCCCTGGGAAACCTAGGAGGCAGGTGCCACTTGGAACCTATGGCTTGTCCAGAGGACTAAAACCTTTTATTTTTTTAAAATATATTTTATTGATTTTTTACAGAGATGAAGGGAGAGGGATAGAGTGAGAAAAATCAGTGACAGAGAAACATCGATCAGCTGCCCACTGCACACCTCCTACTGGGGGTGTGCCCGCAACCAAGGTACATGCCCTTGACCAGAATTGAATCTGGGACCCTTGAGTCTGCAGGCTGACACTCTATCCACTGACCCAAACTGGTTAGGGCAGGACTAAAACGTTTAAGACACTAAGAAACTCAGTTATCCATTAACTACTGAGGCAAGATAGAGTGGTTGGTAAAGAAAAGGTTAATTTGGTGGCAGTGACCTGGAAGAAAGTAGGAAAGTTGATCCCACCAAGAGTGATGCTTCTCAGCCTCAGTGTGCTGCACATGACCTGAGAATCATATGAAAGTTCAAACAAGGCCCAAGAGTCTGCATTTGAAATAAAGGCTCAGATGTTACTTATAGAATTGTCCACAAACTGCATTTTGAGTGACAAAGATCTATTCTAGACCAGCCAGCCCTAAATGATATTTGCGCCAGGGTCCTTAGGTATGGATTTTGAGGACTAAAACACTAGAGTCATTCTGAGAACATGAGAGAACAATCTAGGGCTACAATTCTGTAGCATAATTGAACTGTTGGGGCATTCTACCCCCATAGCATAAGCACAATGGATTCTGGAGAAGAAATGATTGACATGGTTAAATCCAGGATAGACGTCATCAAGACAGGTGAAAGCAGGTAGAGTTACCTGAATTGGCATGAGAAAATATGACCATCACTGTGAGTTGAAGCAGGGGACTGTCAGGAAATCAAGAGCAAATGAGACTTTCCAGTGACACTCTGATGACCATCATGAAGAGACTTAGGCTGAAGTTCCCATGATGTTGATGAAAAACATTAAGTCAGGACATTTCTTGCTATTATTGTGAGTCTGGTGGTTCCAGACAAATGTCATTGTAATCGTCTACATTTTATTGTTATTTCAATCAGCATTAGTATCAACATCCTCATTGTAAGAGGATGATATCCCTGATGTATTATTGGAAATAAAGCATTCCCAAGCCACTACACTCCTGTAGGCAGGTGCACTCACTTGGCACTTCCTTAGTACATGGGGAAATGGAGAGCCAAGCGAGGCACAATTTTTAATATATAACAAACTTACAAAGATAGGAAAACAATATATGGCAAGTTCAGTATTCAGAGAGATAAGCCTGATATAGAATTTCAGTATTCTCATAGAAAAAAAAGTTATGAAGGCAAGAAAGGCAGAGGGAGATGGAGAGGAGGAGGGAGAGGGAAAGAATGTGTGAAGAAGTTTAGATGATCAAGAAACACAAGACAGTAAGCCATGAGAAGTTATCAGCATAGGTGCTTTCCAGAGTCTGTCAAGTACTTCTCTGTCCCAAATGGGATATTCTGGTATATACAACAATAATTCCTTCCCCTCTGTTCCTTTATAATCCATATACTACATCCAAGAGGTTTTCTACCATGGTTTCTCAATATACCAAATTGCTAGATCAGTGAAAAGAAAGATGTGGGGTTCTATTTCATGCATTTTGCTAAAGTCACAAATGAATATACATTATACTGTAGCCTGAGAGCAAATGTTACTTATGAAAGTATATGGACATCATTCATTCCGTTAGCCAATATTTTTTTGACTAGAATTGCAGGAGCAGACAATCAGACATATACCTGCCAGCATTCAGATTATAATACAGGTGGGAGGGAAGAAAATAAATAATAAGAAAATAAATAATAATAATATATATATATGATATTATGGGGGGCGGGAGGACCAAGCAGCTTAGATAGTAGCATAAGGCACCCACTTTAGACACAGTGGTCATAATAGTTCTCTCTGAGGAGGTAATGTACCTGAGGACATGGCTGGATAATGAGAACCAAGAGAATTTTCTTATAAGATAAAATATATTTGTAAAAACCCAAGACAGGAAAGAGATGATATGTTCAAAAAAATAATCCTCCTCCCAAAACAAAGAACAATCAATGTGGTTATTCATACACAACAGTATAAGCCAAGTGTATCACAGCAGAGGATCAAAGGGTTTATTCTTTTGGTCCTTGATTCAATGAACACTCACCACCTACTCTATCAAATACTCTATTAGACAACACAAACAAGCTGACAGCTTGTGTTCAGTGAGGGAGATAAGCATTCATGATGTGCAATCATAAGTTGATATGTAAAAAGTACCAGAAGCCTTTGGAACATACAAGAAGTTGGGGGAGGTACTTATCAGAATATTTCTTTTAACATCATTGTATTCTCATAATATACAATTTTATTGTGGGGAAAAAAGCAGCTACATAATCTTTAATAAATATCTTTAAAACATTAGATATTTTCAAGCACCCAAAAGGTTGAACTATATGCTCCTCACTTCCAATATTTCTACTCCAAGTGGGAATATGCATAAGAAAGTTAAAGGAAAGGCTCAGCATGAAACCTAGAAATGAAATGCCAGCCATTCCCTTTTAAAATATATTTTTAAATTTTTGTAATGGCAGTTGACAAACAATATTGTATGCGTTTCAGGTGGAAGCCATTCTTTTTAAATTCCTTTATCATTTTCTGATTGGCCCATTCCTTGGGGAGTTTACATTTTATGTGAAAATTATCTTTTTTTAAAATATATATTTTATTGATTTTTTTACAGAGAGGAAGGGAGAGGGATAGGGACCTAGAAACATCGATGAGAGAGAAACATCGATCAGCTGCCTCCTACACACTCCTCACTGGATATGTACCTGCAACCAAGATACATGTCCCTGACCAGAATCAAACCTGGGACCTTTGAGTCTGCAGGCTGTCGCTCTAACTACTGAGCCAAACTGGCCAGGGCCATGTGCAAATGATGTTGTCTGCATCAACAGATCATAAGCTTCTGGAGAGCAAGGATTCAATATTCTTATCTTCTAAATGACTCAAAACATTATTTTGAATAAATCAAGGTTTAGATTTATAGAATATTTTTAATTACCTCCAAGGTTATCAATCAAAATGTGTGATTCACTTGAAAGAATTTTCACCACTTTCTTTTCAGGTGCAGATTTCAGATCCTGGCTGTGTTTTAGACAGAAAGTGTCCTCACCACCCACTCTCCCCATAGGCCTTTGGAGAAATGAAAGTTAAAAATTGAAACTTCCTGTACCAGGAAGAATGACACTAATTCACCTTTCGCTCCGTCACCAGTGAATTTGATGTTTCATGCCAGTACAATAAAATTCTTCTACAACTCTTGGAATAGATTATATAATTCCTCTGAAAAATCAAATCCATACCCAGAAAATCTTTTTGGAAAAAAACTATTTTGAGGAGACATTTTTATTGTTAATAATTTTATTAAGTGATTTTACCCCATAGCTTAAGATTTTGGAAAAAATCTGAGCCTAAGAACAATTTTTGTTTTCCTATAAACTTTGGTCAGAGTAATTCATACATACAATGAAGATGAAAATCTTCCAAGATTATTACTAAGAAGCATAAAACCTCACTCTGGACCCTGGCTCTTTTGAGTAAGATAAAAATATCTTCATGCCTGGCTGGCATGTCTCAGTGGTTGAGTGTCAACTGATGAACCACGAAGTCAGGATTCTATTCCAGATCATGGCATATGACTGGGTTGCAGGCTCAATTCCCGGTAGGGGGTATGCAGGAGGCAGCCAATTAATGATTCTCTCTCATCATTGATGTTTCTATCTCTCTCTGCCTCTCCCTTTCTCTCTGAAATCAATAAAAATATTTAAAAAATATCTTTCATCTTTCAAACATATACTCTTACTAAGTATTAGAACATTTTGCTCAAGCATTTGCTCCTTAAAATTTCCATGTAACCACACACACTCCTCAGCAAGCTGGAGATGTTTTACATACAGATGAAAGGCACATGCAGATTGGGGATGATAACTAAGTGAACAACTTTTGGCAATTATTCTATATTTGAAAGCACACATTTGAACTTTAACGTAGGTCCTAACTTCCAAATGTGTGAGCACAATTTCTCAAGATAATGGATATAAAATCTTCAAAGCTAGACTTTTAGAATCTCTCATTGGTATATTTTTAAAAATAAATTCCGTAATCACTGCAGAAACCATGAGTATGGGGAATAAGAGGACTGTGTGTGGCTGTCCTCTCATCCCCTGGCCATTCCAGTTTGCAAAGCCTATTCTTGTGCTTGGGGCTAGCAAGCTTAATTTGTCAGCTAAGACAACACAGTTGCAGTCTCAGGTCAGTAGTCATGTACCAATTGGAGCAGCAATCACTCTGAAACCATCTAACTCTGCAGCTAGTTCATGTTCCCAAAAGAACTTCAGTATTAACATTTCAGCTTCAGTCCTGGAGTCATCTGCAAAAACTCTGTCGGCCCCCATTTACTTTTTCACTAAATATTTATTGAGAATTTGTTCTATGTCAGAGAGTACCACGTAAGTAGAATACACAGATTAAGATGAGATGATCCCTTCTCCCAAGGGCATGCATTCATAGAAAAATCTGGTCTATTAGTTAATTACTCAATTCTTCTCCAAAGGGGCATGACACTCCAAAGGAAAAATATTCTATTAATTATTTTAACAATTCAAAAAATATTTCTTAAGCTCTTATTACTTACCAGGCTTGATTCTAGATTCTGAAGATATAGCAATGAAAGACTGTCAAAGCTCCTCTCTCCTGGAATTTACAGACAATCGACACATAAATGAACTAGAAATTCATATAGAAAAAGTGCCATGAGGAAAATAAGAAAGAGTGATGTGATGGTGAATGTGGATGAAATTGCCACTTTAGACTGGCAAAGAAGGGAAGATATATCTGAATAATGATAATTGAGCTGACACCCAGTGAAGAATTCATCAACCTAAAATTGTAAGGTAATTTATTCCATATAGCACTTGAGCACAAGAGGACAGAATAAAAGGAGGGGGATCCCAAATGGGGGAAATAGCATACACAATAAAATGAACATAAAATTAAGGTGGAAACCACCAATGGGAGCTGAGATCCAACAATGGAATGGTAAAATTCCATATCAGGCAAAGGTGTTACATGGGAAAGAATGGGGAGTCCCTGACTCAATGGCATTTTGCTGGCCCTCTTTCTTGCCTTGTCAGACTGTTCCCTAGTTTCAAGGATTGGCTACAGATAGGTCAATCATATATGCATTTCAATCCCTTATGTTAATCCCTTATATGCTTTCTTCCCTACTATCATGTTACATATATATCTTTAAATTAGCACTTTGTACTGACTGAATTGTAACTATCTGCTTCAGTATTTATTTTCTCTACTAGAGGCCCAGTGCATGAAATTTGTGCACATTAAAAGGGGATTAATTAGAGGAAATAATTTAATATTGCTATTTGCCCTTTCTCTATAATAGAAGTTACAAAAATGGAAGAAAATTAGTAAAAAGTATATGAAAACTTTTCTGTCAGAGTCTGGGGCTTACCATGGAACCCAGAGTCAAGTCCCAGCCGACCCACATGCATCACAAAATTGCATGAGAACCAGATCCGGCTTCCCCTTCCCCTCTCATTGGGCTAGATATAGACCCAGCCAGTCCCATCCTTGACAAGCCCTGCCAGGCAGGGGGCATAGTCCTCAGGTCCCCTGGCCCAGCGCCAGGACAGGGGGCGTGGCCTAACGTATTCCAGCCTAGACCTGGCTGGGGGGTATGCCTTAATGTTCTCTGTCAAGCCCCGCCAGGTGAGGAACATGGCCTGAGATCCCCTGTCAAGCCCCGCTGGGTGGGGGCATGGCCTGAGGTCCCCTGTCTAACCTCCAGGAAGGGGGAGCAGCCCCAGGCTCCCTGGCCAAGCACCAGGAGTGGGGAACAACCTCAGTTCCCCTGTCAAGCCCATCTGGGTGGGGACATGGCCTGAGGTCTCCTGTCAAGCCCAGTCAGGCAGATGGGCACAGCCTCAGGTCTTTTGGCCTGGTGCCAGAGTGGGGGGCATGGCCTGAAGTCCCCTGTCAAACCTCACATGGTGAGTTCTCCTGGCCTGGTGTTGGGGTGGGGGGAGCAGCCTGAGATCCCCTAGCCCAGCATCAGGACAAGAAGCACACCTTGAGTTCACCCGTCAAGCCCCGCTGGCAGGGGAGCACAGCCTCAGGTCCCCTGTCAAGCCCTGCTGGGCAGGGGATACAGCCTAAGTTCCCCTGACTCAGCACTGGGGTACACCTCAAGGTCTCCTGTCAAGCCCTGCCAGGCAGAGGTTGCAGCCTCAGGTCCCCCCACCTGGTGCTGAGGCAGGGTGTGTGGCCTGAGGTCCTCCAGCCTGGTGCCAGGGTGGGGGATACAGCCTCAAGTCCCCCGTCAAGATCCAATTGGTGGGGGGCATGGCCTTAGGTCCCCTGGTCTAGTGCCCAAGGCAGGAGGTGGGGCCTGAGGTCCCCCAGCCTGAGGTCCCCTGTCAAGCCCTGCCAGGTGGGGGGCACTGCCTGAGGTCTCCTGTCAAGCCCCACAGGGGCAGGGGAGGGCATAGCCTCAGGTCCCTGCTAATTGCTCGTTAAGGCTCCTTAAGAAAATTTGGCCTTAGTTGAGGGTGCAGCCATCTTTGTAATGGAGTGATGGTCAATTAGCATATTTCTTCTTCATTAGCTAGGATTAGATTGTGAGTTCCTTGGGGTTTGAGATATGGACTATTTATTCTGAATCTCCAATATCTGGCAAAGCATTAGGCATATATAAACTCAGCAAATATCCAGTGGGCGGTGGGTACATGACTGAATGGGTGGTTGAAAGTTTATAAAATCCTTGAATTAGTTTCCAGGGTTAAAATCACTATATTAGTATTATAGCATGAATAAACAACATTAAGATGAGGTCCATAACAGTTGTCTCTCTAACATGATACTGAGAGTTTCTGATGTTTTATAAGTCCACATGTTTAGATGTAATTGCTCAGCCCACCCAGTCTTGCAATACTGCCTACATTTTAAAATATTTTTATTTTATTTTTTTAAGTTTCAATGTTATTTTTTATTAATTTCAAGTGTACAGATAGTTGCTAATCATTATATTTTACAAAATGATACCCCTAATATTTCAAGTACCCACCTGGTACCAAGCATAGTTATTACAATGACTTTATTGACTTTATTCCCTATGCTGTATTTCACATCCATATGATTATTTTGTAATTACCAATTTGAACTGTTTAATTTCTTTACCTATTCTACCCAGCCCCCCAAATCCCCTCCCTCTGTTAATCATCAGTCTTTTCTCTGCATCTATGACTCTGTTTCTATTTTCTTTGTTCATTTATTTTGTTCATCGGATTCCAAATATAAGTGAGATGATATGGTATTTGTATTTTTTTGACTTATTTCACTTAGCATAATACCTTCCAGGTCCATCTATGCTGTCACAAATGGTAAGATTTGACTCTTTCTGTAGTTGAGTTATATTCCTTTATATATATGTAACACAAATATTTTTATCCACTCATCTATTTGTGGGCACACTGGAGAAATGCAAATTAAAACCATAATGAGATATCATTTTACACCCATCAGAAGGGCTACCATCAATAAACCAACAAACAACAAATGTTGGTGAGAATGTGAAGAAAAGGGAACCCTCATCCATTGTTGGTGGGAATGTAAATTGGTGCAACTACTATGAAAAACAGTATGAACATTTCTAAAAAAAAAAAATTAAAAATGGAACTGTCTTCTCTTCTGACTCAGCAATTGCACTTATAGGCATATATCCAAAAACCCAAAACACTAATTAAAAAGGACATATGCACCCCTATGTTCATGAAAAATAGCCTAGATACTGCCTGCATTTAAACCTTCCCACTGGTTTTTGACCAATATAATTGTTGGTTATCTCTAAGGTGACTATAAGCTCTCTCTAGAAGAAAGTCTGGAATTAGTATTTAGCCCTTATCATTCATCTTTATCATGCCTAGTTCCATCTATTTACAAAGGCTGATCAAGCAATTCCAGGAACCATTCAATGAACCATTTGAGTCCATGTACCATCCTTCAAGAGTGCTCAGTTCTCACTCTGTAGCATGTCAGTGTATTACACACAGATTACTAGTCATCTCTCAGAGTGCCACCCCCCTACCCCAACTTCTGCAGATTGGTCATATAGTTGAGAGAAAGAGAAAAGGAGAGAGGGAGAGAAACAGACACAAACAGGGATGGAGGGAGGGAAGCATAGATAGATGGGCAGAGGCTCATAGGAATATTTATGTTCTTATGTTCATGTGTTCATATTTAGAAATTGTTGCCCAGGAAACAGTATTAATCTGTGTCAGGGTTCCCAGATCACGGGCCTATGAACAAACCCAAGACAAATGAGGGTATACTACAGTGGCCATATCTAGCCAGTAGGAAGCACAATGAACTTCAGAGAAGACCACACTTGAAGAAGTGGACAGTAGTTCTAAATTTCAGATTCTAAATAAGCAATGAGTGATGGCTATCCTTTATCTCTGGATGGAACTGAATGGAGGAGTTCAAGATAGGAAGGAAATATACTTACAGGAGAGAGCTAATTGGATCCCAATCTATTTGTGAAATACTAGTTAGAGGTTGAAAGGTAGGAAAGATTTGGTGTGACCCTGAGTAGTAGCTCACAAAATGATCTTTCTGCCTTGTGATGGGTTCCCAGGGAAATAAAAAGGTGAGTGAAATGGAAAAACTGTAAAATATATGCAAATCAGAAATAATGAGAGATCAAATTTATTCTGGTTTTAGTTTAGAACTAATAGTCTAGTTCAGTGGTTGGCAAACTCATTAGTCAACAGAGCCAAATATCAATAGTACAATGATTGAAATTTCTTTTGAGAGCCAAATTTTTTAAACTTAAACTTCTTCTAATGCCACTTCTTTAAAATACACTCGCCCAGGCTGTGGTATTTTGTGGAAGAGCCACACTCAAGGGGCCAAAAGAGCCACATGTGGCTCGAGAGCCGCAGTTTTCCTACAACTGGTAGTTAATAAAAAAAATGTCTGCTTCATCAGGTAAAAAAATGATATGAACATAATAGAAGCATGCAGGAGGTGGTCAATGAAAATGAATTTCTTTTCTCTCTCCAGTGGCGACCTCTTCTCAACTGCTTCTCCTAAATAAAGTTTATATTGGCCAACTGAATACATGAATGAAAGAAAATGACTTTATGAACAATTTAGTGAATTTCTATATATTCAAATCTGTACCTGATATGATACTCTAAGACAGCAGTCGGCAAACTGCGGCTTGTGAGCCACATGCGGTTCTTTAGTGTGGCTCTTCCACAAAATACCACTTATGGGCGCACACGTACAATGTGATTGAAACTTCATGGCCCATGCACAGAAGTCGGTTTTCGGCTCTCAAAGAAATTTCAATAGTTGTACTGTTGATATTTGTCTCTGTTGACTAATGAGTTTGCTGACCACTGCTCTAAGACATCTTACACATTAAATTCTCATCACGACTACCAAAAGAAGTTCTTATCTCCATTTAGAAATGAGGAAACAGAAAATTATAAAGGCAAGTGGCTTGTTTAGAATCATACCATTGGAACTAAAAAGTTGAGATTTAAACCCAGATGATTTGATTTTAAGTCAATTTCCTTTTTCTTTATAATAAAGCTTCAACATATATCCAATTTCACTGAGTTGCAGCATTAACCCTAGTCATTAAAATTCAAATTTGGTTGTAGGAAATGTCAGGCACTGTTGAATAGCTAATCTAAGACCCATTATCAAACACCTGAATATGCACTTTCTCAGAGTCCTTGAAGCCTGCAATGCTCAGATACCCAAGTTCTGTCCAATGGTTTGTAAACGAAAGTTTGTTGTAGGATCTGGAAAACTTTACTTAATGATTAGGTAAAGCATACACCTCTAATATTACATCTGCCCTTCTATATCCTGCAAGAATAAAGGCATGATGGATACAGCAGCAGCAACCACTTTGTGACTATCAGGAAAAATGGAGAAAATTGCAGGTATGCTATTCATGACATGGAGTTGCTCAAACGGTAAGAGTAGACAGCTACATCCCGTCTTCTTGCTATGAGAGTAAAACAAATGATTTATTTAAGGCTCTGCTAGTCAATAGTTTTGTAATTACAGGTGGAAAAACAACAACAACACCTGATAAAGAGAATATCTAAAATACTGTCAGGTAAGTATCCAGATTAGTAAGATAACAGAGAAAAACAACTATTTTTTAATAATAAATATCTATCCTGACATAAGAAGCCTATTTCCAAAATAATAACTTCCTGCTCTAAAAAAATACAATGTTATCCATGTTTACTTGATTCTAAATTCTGATAAATATGAATGGCAAATAAATTTTTATGAACATTGAATTATTAAATAAAGACAGTTACTCTGATTTTTCTAAATAGCATCTAACACACAGTTGATGCTCATAAGGCTGAGTGCTAAAAAACATGTATCTTATTAGTAACACATCTCCACATTATCACTTGGAAAAAGTCCTTTCTTTCACAAATCAATATTATGAAGAATCAGGCAGCAGGTGGATGATATAAAAATGAATCAATTTTCAATAACTTATTTCAGTGTGGAAGGTTTCACATGTCTAGACATATTTTTCTATTGAATCCTATACTAATATTTAAGAGGCTGTTTTTCTCTTTTGCAATCAAAATTACCCTAATTATAGCAAAGCATTTTGCTCACATGTTTTCACTCTCCAGCAAAGAGTGAAGTCCATGTGGGTCCCATTCCGTAGCTCCAGCCGGTGCACACAGCACCCCACCTCAGTTATCAGAGACAAGGTAAGCCATGAGATATTTTCTCTCCAGTTTGATGGTGAAACAGGAAGTTCTTTTTTAAAAAATATATTTTATTGATTTTTTTTTTTAAAGAGTGGAAGGGAGAGGGATAAAGAGTTAGAAACATTGATGAGAGAGAGAAACATCAATCAGCTGTCTCCTGCACATTCCCTCCCAACTGAAGTACATGCCCTTGACCGGAATCAAACCTGGAACCCTTAAGTCTGCAGGCCAATACTCTACCCACTAAGCCAAACCAGTTAGAGTAACAAGTTCTTTTATTTTTAGAATTGAGTGGAAACATTACAATTTTTCTACAGGACATTTCACTGAAAGTATAACCTATTACTGAGAATATCTAGGAACAAAATTTTGACTGAAAAATTAATATTTAGCCATGTAAGTGTTTAAAAGGATCCTCCTCATGTTTTCATGTAGTTGTTGTTATTTTTATCATCCTCAGTGATTTACAGATTTATATCCAAGTCTTGTTTGAGAAATTTTCTGGGAGGTAAACCCAGCAGGATGAGAAAAACCAGGTACATGATTGGATCAGGGATGCACCCAGATCTAAGAGAAGGAAAGGGAATAAACGAACAAAGGAGACTAGACGCTGTACTTAGCCTGGATGAGAGTCAGTCACCTGGGTAGGACCAACAAGAATTTTCAGATCAAGTGATTTCTGAAAATACTGTCAAACTTCAGAGGGAAGGTAGGGAAAGGTGAGGGTAAGGGGAGGAGATCAACCAAAGGACTTGTGTGCATGCATATAAGCCTAACCAGTGGACACAGACAATAGGGAGGTGAGGGCATGAGTGGGGGGGGGTTGGGAAGGTAATGGGGGGATGAGGACAAATATTCAATACCTCAATCAATAAAGAAATTAAAATAAAAAATAATAAATTATAATTTTAAAAAATGTCTGATACAGCTCATGGGTTGTTCCCCAATACACAAGCTCACCATTCTAATATGTGTGAAAAGTCGACCTTCATTAACAAAAAGGAAAAGGAATTCGATTTTAAAATTTATAACATGTCACAACATTGTTATTCCTGACCCATACTTGAAATTATTTCAAATAAGGATAGAACTCTATTATGGGGTGTTTGTAGGTGAAAAGGCAGTCTTCTCTTTTCCATGAAGTGTAGGATTAGGCGATTAGACACTATGACTTTTCTAAGTAGTGTTTGATAATGACCTCTGCTCCCTCCCTAAATGCATCCTTGCTAACTCTCTTTTGAGATAATGTGTTTTCAAAGATGATGGTGGCTAGCCAACAAGTTTCTCATTTCATGGGTGGAGCCCTGCTTACAACAAGGCTAGTCTGCACTGGCTTCCCCAAGAAGAGATTTTTCCAGAATCATGGAAAGAAATGTTTAAATCCTAGTTCCTCAATTTACCAGGTGTACCGATACAGTGACATACTTAGCTTCTTTGAACCCCAATCTCCCATTTATAAAACTGAGATCTAATTCGTGAAACCATTAATAAGATGATTTATTTGAAAGTGCCTCACTTATAGTGGGTCCAAAATAGACCTTCACTGAATCTGAACTGTTCAGCTTTCGAATGATATGAAAACAATTAACAAGAACCCATAAACTTCCTAGCATCCAGACTTAAGCATATCATGCCTGGGCATACATTGTTACAAACAACACCTCCCCCAGAAATCCCAAATGTCACATATCCACCTAATAGGATGGGAATGACTGACAGAGAGCATTGACCTTCTCTCAGGAAATGACAGATTTTCAAAGCAAGCACTTTTTAAAATTACATAAGTATGCAGCATGAATCAGAAAAGCAGGAGGCTGTCTGTGTCTGCTTGTTTGATCAACATTTCATTTTCTGTAGCTTCCGTCTTCCTTTCAGTGCTGGGCCGGCTACCTCCCTCAACAGGCTACTGGGTTGTTATAATCGCCTGCTTAAGCTTCTTCTCCAGATCACATGTTTTACTTAATTAAATAATGCCCCAATTAATTGATTTGTTTGTAGACATTCCTAATTTAGTAAACGCTGAGCAGAATGCTAAAAATATTATTATATTTCTGACAGAGGCACCACTAAAGTTTGATAATTGATAGCTTTGCTGTTTTCTCTCATGGCCTGAAAAGCTTTTAAAGCTAAATTCTGTAATCATGTTCATCTTTGGAAATTAGTTTTGTGAAACCACACATTTAGTTCTTGCTGAGAAATCTCATTTTAGTCATTCTAACATAATTTATAATGCATAAACTAAATTAGCTTTTGTAGCTAAGCCAGCATATTTTTCTTTAATTTTTATCTCATCCTAATATATTTTTGACCTTGGAAACTGTAATGTCTGTTGGATATTGAAGGCTCTGAACAAAGAAAATCATTTCCATTCCATCACTATGGTTACACTCCCTTCCCGCTCCAGCACTGAGCTGTGCGGTGCGTGTTGAGTCTGGATTCCTCAGGAGGGCGAGGGGAACTTCATGTAACAGCATTTAGTTCTGATTAAATAAACACATATACATAATGGAACCCAGGAAAGGAGCAAATGACTTCACTCTGTTTACATTGCATCTGATCTGACTGATGGTGAGGGGCAATCTATCACCTGATGCTATTCACATTGGGTTCTGTTGTGTGCGTTTTTTTCCCCCCAGGCAGTCACACATACATATTTGTCTCAAAAAACAGTCAAAATGCCAGGCGGCTCTTAACACCTCCAGTACTCTGGAAGCCAAAGCAGTTTCATCTCTTTCTAACAACAGAGAGCCTGAAGTGTGAATCATACGGTACCCTGTCCACCAGAGACGCGTCTCTCAGCATCCTAACGTGGCTCTGGCTGGCCTACAGGCGCAAGACAAGGAACTGGCCATTCTGGCAAATGCTGAGTCTGGTAGTAAAAAGCATTTATTTTACAGATGGCACCATTTGGTAAAACATGGCTTGATTTTTTTTTTTTATGACTACTCAGCTGGTTTACGATGTTAACTCTAATAGGTTTTCTGTTTTCTTCTTCTCCCTAGTAGTTCATGTTCCAAAGGCATCTTGAAGAAAACTGTTGGCAATAGCCAGTGTCTTCAAGTGGCCATCACTGTTTAAAAGAGTATATCTGAGCAGTATGGTGGCAAAGTAAATCCAAATAAACTCAAATGAAATGCCTCATTCCTAAAATTCATGTGTGCACAGATGTCCAGCTCCCTTGATTGGGTGGTGCCAAAGTGATGCAGAGCTATTAATTTTAGCAGCAAAGGAAAAAACAACAAAACAACAGTGGAGTGAGGGAGGAAATATTAGACAATATGCTAGGTCTCAGGTGGGAAAGAAATTGGCATCTTTACTGGCTTTCAGGTACAGGGACCACAGATATCACCTCTGTGGCCCGGCCCGGGCTGGCCCACGCTGAGCATGCAGGAAATGTTTGTGGTGTGAAGGAATAGGTAGACAGATAAAAGGGCTATTTTATGAGATTTAAAGATTCTTTGATGGTGAGACAGAACACACTGACAGATGACAGAAGAGCTGCTTTAACATACGTTTTCAAGTGAGAAGAGACTGTCAGTCTGGGTCCCATATGGGTTGCACCCAGGCATAGGGGTAGGGTTAGGGCTGGAGCTGAAGGGGGCAGCATGACAAATTGCAGTGGAGTTAGCTGCCTTTGATTCTCAGACTCCCTGTGGATCGGCTATTTTGAATAACCCTGTGACACCAGGGCATGAGAGCTAGTTGTCCAGTACCTGGCTCCAGGTAATTAAGGCAGGTTCATGGTGGCCTAGTGGCTCCAGAGTGTGAGAACTTCATAAGGAAAGTAATTGGGGTTTGGCTTAATCAGATGCTCAAGAAAGGGGACTGCCTTGCCTCTAGCCAGAGCCTCAGAAGTGGATCAAGACAGCATTTAAAACAGACAAATAAGCAAACAAGCAGCAAACTCCTCTGACATATTTACCTGCTCATAGGAGGGGAGGATCCAGCCAAAATCCAGGGAAGAATTACATGTGATTTAAAAGCAACAAAAATGTCAGTCAAGTGTGACAGGGAATGCTAACTTGGCCCTTACTTGTAACTCTAAACATAATTACAAAATCATTCATTACAAGCATTTTGGTCTGATAATCAAGTTTTATAAGTTTGTTTTGGTGGGTAAAAGATCCATAAAAAGCAACTCCCAAACTCTTTCCATATCTTTAATGGCCTCAAATGGTTTCCCATAATGTGCCAGGCTCATTTCTTTTTTTTCTTGCTTTTTTAAAATATATTTTATTGATTTTTCACAGAAAGGAAGGGAGAGGGATAGAAATTCAGAAACATCGATGAGAGAGAGACATCGATAAGCCGCCTCCTGCACACCCCACACTGGAGATGTGCCCGCAAGCAAGGTACATGCCCCTGACCGGAATCGAACCCGGGACCTCTATCCACTGAGCTAAACAAGTCTCAGCCCAGGCTCATTTCTGTACATGGACGCAACATCTATTTTTTTTTTAAGCAAATGTGGCTGGGACTATCCAAGTTCAAGAGGGGCTGCCATCATATTGTATGCTCTATCCTAGGCAGAAATCAAAAGCTAGCAGGCAGAATGATAGTCCCCCAAAGATGTCACACCCTCTCCTCAGAACCTGTGAACACTACAGTACATGGCAAAGGAGAAAGTACCTTTGCAGCTGGAATCAAGGTTGCTAATCTACTATGTGTTTAAAAGAGAATGATTACCCACCTGGGCCCAATGTGATCACAAGGGTTCTTAAAATTAGACAAAGGAAGGGCCAGACAGCTTCACAGGGGAATTTTACCAAACATTCATGGAAGAACTAAAACCTATCCTCCTCAGGCTATTCCAGAAAATTCAAGAGAAAGGAACATTTCCAAACACCTTCTACGAAGCCAGCATCACCCTAATACCAAAACCAAATAAAGATATCACAAGGAAAGAGAACTACAGGCCAGTATCCCTCATGAACATAGAAGCCAAAATCCTCTACAAAATTCTAGTAAATCGGATCCAACAGTACTTCAGAAAGATAATACACCATGACCAAGCAGGATTCATCCCAGGAATGCAGTGATGGTACAGTATCCGCAAATCAATAAACGTGATATATCACTTAAACAAATTGAGAGATAAAAATCACATAGTCATATCAATTGATGCAGAAAAAGCATTTGACAAAATCCAACAGCTTCTTGATAAAAATCTCAGCAAGTTGGGAATGGAAGAATCATACTTCAAAATAATAAAAGCCATATATGACAAATGCAGAGCCAACATCATACTCAATGGGCAAATATTCAAACAATTTCCACTAAAATCAGGAACAAGACAGGGATGCCCACTCTCACCACTCCTATTCAACATAGTGCTGGAAGTACTAGCCATTGCGATCAGACAAGAAAAAGAAATAAAAGGCATCTAAATTGGAAAAGAATAAGTAAAATTATTTTTATTTGCAGATGACATGATACTTTACATAGAAAACCCTAAAGACTCAATCCAAAAATTATTAGACTTGATAAATGAATTCAGCAATGTAGCAGAATAAAAAATTAATGCCAAGAAATCTATGGCATTTATATATACCAATAATTAACTTACAGAAAGAGAGACTAAAACAGCAATCCCATTTACCATCATACCAAAATAATTAAGATACCTAGGAATAAACCTAACTAAGGAGGTAAAAAACCTATACATGGAAAATTACACAACACTGAAAAAGAGGAAGACATTACCAGATGGAAGAACATGCCATGTTCATGGATTGGTAGAATCAACATCATTAAAATGTCCATTCTACCCAAAGCAATCTATAAATTCAATGCAATCCCAATTAAATACAAACGGCATACTTCACAGACCTAGAACCAACTTTCCAAAAATTCACCAGGAATAAAAAAAAGACCCAGAACAGGCATATAGATCAATGGAATAGAATAGAGAACCCAGATATCCACCCAAACCACTATGCTCAACTAATATTTGACAAAGGAGGCATGAATATTCAATGGAGCCAAGATAGCCTCTTCAATAAATGGTGTTGGGAAAATTGACAGATACATGAAAAAAAATGAAACTGGACCACCAACTTACACCAAATACAAAAATAAACTCAAAATGGATACAGGACTTAAACATTAGAAGGGAAACCATAAAAATACTAGAGGAATCCACAGGCAGCACAATCTCAGACATATGCCGAAAGAACTTCTTCACTGATACTGCTCCAAAGGCAGTTGAAGCTAACGAAAAAATAAACAAATGGGGCTACATCAAAATAAAAAGCTTTTGTACAGCAAAAGAAACCATCAACAAAACAACAAGAAAGCCCACTGTATGGGAGAACATATTTGCAAATGTTATCACTGATAAAGGTTTAATCTCTAAAATCTACAGCCAACTTACACAACTTAATAAAAGGAAGATAAACGATCCAATAAAAAAATGGGCAATAGACCTAAATAGAACCTTTTCAAAAGATGACAGAAGGAAGGCCAAGAGACACATGAAAACATGTTCAAAGTCACTAATCATCCGAGAGATGCAAATCAAAACAATGCAATACCATCTTACACCTGTCAGAATGGCAATCATCAACAAATCAACAAACGACAAGTGTTGATGAGGATGCGGAGAAAAAGGAACCCTTGTGCACTGTTGGTAGGAATGCAGACTGGTGCAGCCACTCTAGAGAACAGTATGGAATTTCCTCAAAAAACTAAAAATGGATCTCCCATTTGACCCTGTAATCCCACTCTTAGGAATTTATCCTAAGAAATTACAAACACCAATCAGAAAGGATTTATGCACCCCTATGTTCATAGCAGCACAATTTACAATAGCTACAATTTGGAAACAGCCTAGGTGCCCATCAGCAGATGAGTGGATCAGAAAACTGTGGTACATCTACACAATGGAATTCTATGCTGCCATTAAAAAGACGGAATTCTTACCATTTGCAGCAACCTGGTTGGAACTGGAGGACCTTATGCTTAGTGAAATAAGCCAGTCAATGAAGGAGAAGCATCACATGATCTCACTCATTTGTGGATAATAAAGAACATTATAAACTGATGAGCAAAAGAATAGATACAGAGGCAGTAAAGCATCAGACTGTGAAATTATAGCAGGAAGATTAAAGTTAGGTGAGGTAGATAAGAGATCAATCAAAGGACTTGTATGCATGCATATAAGCATAACCAATGAACATAGACACTGGGGGGTTGGGGTATGCCTGGGAAGGAGGGGGGCAATGGGGGGATATGTATAAAAATTAATAAAAAAGACCCCAAATAGGTGCTGCAATCCTGAGAAAGAACAACAAAGTAGGTGGGATCCCAATACCAGTTTTCAAGCTGTATTACAAAGCCACTGTTCTCAAAACAGCCTGGTACTGGCACAAGAACAAACATATAGACCAATGGAATAAAATAGAGAGCCCAGAAATCCACCCAAACCACTATGCCCAATTAATATTTGACAAAGGAGGCACGAATATACAATGGAGTCTAGACAGTTGTTTCAACAAATGGTGTTGGAACAATTGGACAGATACATGCATAAAAATGAAACTAGACCACCAACTTATGCCATATACAAAAATAAACTCAAAATGGATAAAAGACTTAAACATAAGATTGGAAACCATAAAAATACTAGAGGAATCCACAGGCAGCAAAATCTCCAACATATGCCGAAGGAACTTCTTCTCTGATACTGCTCCTAGGGCAATGGAAACTAAAGAAAAAATAAATAAATGGGACTAAATCAAAATAAAAAGCTTTTGCACAGAAAAGGAAACCATCAACAAAACAACAAGAGAGCCTACTGCATGGGAGAACATATTTGCCAATGATATCAATGATAAGGGTTTAATCTCCAACATTTACAGAGAACTCATACAACTTCACAAAAAGAAGATAAACAACCCAATAAAAAAAATGGGCAATTGATCCAAATAGGCACTTCTCAAAAGAAGACAGAAGGAAGGCCAAGAGACATAAGAAAACCTGCTCAAAGTCACTAATCATCACAGAGATGCAAATCAAAACAACAATGCCGTACCATCTCACACCTTTTAGAATGGCTATCATCAACAAATCAACAAACGACACGTGCTGGCAAGGATGGGGAGAAAAAGGAACCCTCATGCACTGCTGGTAGTAATGCAGACTGGTGCAGGCACTATGGAGAACAGTATGGAGTTTCCTCAAAAAACTAAAAATGCAACTCCCATTTGACCCAGCGATCCCACTTCTAGGAATATATACAAGAAACTAGTAACACCAATCAGAAAGGATATACGCACCCCTATGTTCATAGCAGCACAATACACCATAGCTAAGATTTGGAAACAGCCTAAGCGCCCATCAACAGATGACTGGATCAGAAAACCATGGTACATCTACACAATGGAATACTATACTGCAGTAAAAAAGGAGTTCTTACCATTTGCAACAACATGGATGGAGATGGAAAGCATTATGCTTAGTGAAATAAGCCAGTCAATGAAGGAGAAACACCACATGATCTCACTCATTTGTGGAATATAATGAATGACATAGACTGATGAAGAAGAACAGATCCAGAGACTGAGAAATGTGGATCAGAACATCAAACCTCAGGGAAGCTAGGTGTCAGTGGGAGTAAGGGGGAAAGATCAACAGAGGGACTTGCATAAATGCATATGAGCCTAATCAATGGACACAGACAACAGGGGTGGGGCATGAGTAGAGGGCAGGGGATAATGGGAGAATAAGGACACATGTAAAAAATAAAAATAAATTATAAGAAAAAAACAAAAAATTAAAAATTAAATCTAATTTATACTATTGGTCAGCATAACCTTAAGAGAAATTGTTTCATGCGACAAAGATTTTTAAATGAAACTCTGTGTAGCCTGGAAATCATTTTGGAAGGAAATAAAGAGAAGTTTACTCCAAATGTCGTAAAGATTGTAATTGAAAGTCAATATATTTGGCCTCTTGAGCTACAGTAAGTAACTTGTGTTTTTGCCTCCCTGACAAAGTTTAGATAAAGTTACAAAAATAAATTGACAGCCAGTTTGAAATTGAATTGCCTTGGCCTAGAGCAAAGAATATCCTTGCATGATATTATTCTACAATGTCAGTATAATTCTTGATATTTCACAACAGCATATTGTATGTACAATTATCCCAAACAAAATCACAAAGTAATTCTTTGAATGTTTGGCAACAATTTAAAAAAGGACATGAAATGATTTAACCCCTTTCAGAAGGAAGTAAGGCACTGGGAAGGCACTTGAGCATTCTATACTGGCCCCTCTTACGTTTTTTTGCCAAGAGAGACCCTCTTCTCACAATCCAATGGCCCTCAGCTGTTGCCTGGGCTTTCTATTCATGCTGAGGTGGAAGCCTCCAGGTAGCTGGTATAATGGATCTGTCTCTCGACCAATGATGTGAGTTGGGCCCTCCCTGGAGAAGAAACCTGGGTTTCCCAAGATACGTGATCAGTGCTGGGACCTCGCCAGCAGGTGAGTGGATCCCAAGGCAGGTACTGGGAGTGGAGACCATGGGGGCATAGGCTACCAAGGAGACAGAACTGAACCTCACATCACCCTGCTTGGCTCCGGAGGATGACTGGTTAGCCAGACACAGGTTAGATTCATCAGGGAAGGAACAACCTAAGACAGGCACAGTCTCAGAGGGGCCATCAGGAGAGAACTTGGGGATCAACAGAGGTGGGGCACAGACCCTCACCCCCCACCCAACCCTGCAGAGGCTTGAACCCTCACCCGTGCTGAGGGAGGTCTCCTGCGCCCATGGCTGCTTTGCTTCTCACGCTCAGCACAGATTGGGACCCAGATAACAGATAGAGACTGGGCCCAGCACAGATCAGGACCCAGGTAACAGACAGAAACTTGATGACAGCAGCTGCCCTATATCTAAATTTAGCCTACCACTAGGAATGCTCAGTGCCTACTCAAGAATGAAAATAAACTTTTCCACTAATATTTACAGGGTAATCTAAAATTGTTGGTAGAGAATTAAATTTGACAGTAAAAGAGTAATCAAGCTTTCAGATTAATTTAAATTGGCTAATTAAAATAAGGGAATATCCAATAAAATTTAATTGTACTGGACAAAAAGCTGTTTCTAAAGGATTAACTAAAATTTCTATTGGTAGTTCATCTCACGGTAAAATTGCTTAACGTGCAATGGACATAAAGCAGGCATATTTGTGTGCAAAAAAATTTTTTTTTAAGTTATCAAGATTGTATTACAAAATTTTACAAAAGTCTCCATTAATCAAAAAAAGGGGGATAGTAGGGTAATATCATGTAAGGAAAAATACCCGGTAAATTACATCTAGAAAATTTTTACTTTAGAAAATTAATTTTTATTTGTAATGCTAACAGCAAGACACCCATGAAAAATACACATGGGGTCAAAATAAGCCAAAGGAAAATTGTTTGGGCAAAAATAAAAAGGACCCCAAGTCAATTTTATAGAAAAGATTCTTTTATTAACTTTTGGTTGAGAATATGTTTATATACTTTCAGAAAACAACACCAAGACCAAGCGGACTCCTGGACAGAGAGGAATTGACAGGTCTGCTCCAATCACGAAGACAAGAGGATAAACAATTCAGAGATGGAAGACATTCACTACGCCTTGCCATGCGAGCAGTCAGCAGCTGTGCGTTGCTACAGGATGCCTAGGACCAAACCAGAGAGACGGATCTGCATTGCCACCATTTGTCCACCATCCAGATACCATTGTTGACATGTACACATAAACTGTTTGACAGTGAATCTGGGACTCAGAACTATTGAACATTTAAATTGGGACTCAAACATTTTTTGTTCTTATAAGTTTATTTCTAGCCTGTGGAGGCAATATATTTTTAAAGAAAAGAATCAAGGGAAAAATAGAAAAACAGATACAGAGGAAAAGGAGCAATGAACAAACTGTCATACTACATCGGGAAGGCAGGAGAGGTTGTGGGAGAGCCTGAGAGAGATCCACTGAAGGACTTGTATCCTTCCTTTGTTTCTGTAGCTAAAGCAAGTGCTTCTATATCTTGCAGACACACTCTAGTCCCCCTTTTTCCCCATTTGTACTCCTTAATGGCATTTTGATTCTTTGATTCATCGCTTCTGCTTTTTTGGTTTCTGAGTTCAGACAGTTTGAGAATCTGATTTTCCTCCCCTTTTTGCTCATATCCTTCCCATCTGGTCTTTAATGTCAGTTTCAATCAAGGGTCTTTCCATTTTTATATTGGGCTTGCCTTATTTTCCTTTTTCATTGAAAGGCTCTTTAAAAACCCACATTGGTGCTATTTACATTTGTCATTGTTGCTTTTAACAACAAAACTTTATATCTCAGGAAGTGATGATAATAAAACTTCTAGAAGCAAATTCACTTCTTCAGCATTGAATCATTAAACACCTACTCTATTTCATGGTAGGGGAGGATCGGTGAAAAGATAAAGAAGGCAGACCTTACTCTTAAGAAACTGATACATAACAAAACAACTCTCCTATAGAAAGTAAAGAAGTGAATGTGCTCACTGAATCCTGAAGGACCTGATGTGTAGCACGGCATGATGCTTTTCCTCTCCTTTCTTACTGCCATTCTGAAACACTAAAAATAATGTATCTTGGCCCAAATTTCCTCAGCTGAAATGCCACCTAAGAGAAAGGTAAACCAAGAGTCATCTGTCCCTTCAGCAGCCCACAGATACCTGGACTTCAAACACTTTGTAAGAAATGAAAACAGGAAATTCTAAAGCATGCTAACTAATCTCCTCTCAAGACCCTTCTCAGTACTCTCACAAAGCCCTTTGAAGTTATTGGAAATTCAGTCCAGGAAAGAGACACACAAAATTTGAAATATTGAAACAAGCGAATTTTGACCACCTGGAGCCTTCAATTAGTAGAAAAACTTTCTCTACCTCACATTGGGAAAAAAATCATTTTGAAGTAGTTTTCAGACAGTCATCATTGTTACTCTTATACATATCACTAAGTCCTTCCATGCATTTTCTCTTCAAACTTTCTCCTGGGCAAGTAGGTAATCACCTTGAGGCCATCTACTAGTATAGTTTCTCTCTTCTCTCTCTCTCTCTCTCTCTCTCTCTCTCTCTCTCTCTCTCTCTCTCTTAGTTAAATCTTTATTATTCAGATTATTACATTTGTTTCTCTTTTTTCTCCTCCATAGCTCCCCTCCACCCAGCTCCCACCCTTCCCTCTACCCTTACCTCCCTCCTATTGACCTCATCCATAGGTGTGTGATTTTTGTCCAGTCTCTCCCTGTACACCCCTCAACCTTTTCCCCCTGAGAATTATCACTCTACTCCCTTTCTGTGCTCCTGATTCTATTATATTCACCAGTTTATTCTGTTGATCAAATTATTTATTCACTTAATTTTTAGATTCACTTGTTGATATATATGTATTTGTTGTTCATAATTTTTTGTCTTTTACCTTTTTCTTCTTCCTCTTCTCAAAGAGTACCTTTCAGCATTTCATATAATACTCCTTTGGAGTTGATAAAGTCCTTTAGCTTTTTCTTATCTCTAAAGCTCTTTATCTGCCCTTCAATTCTGAATGATAGCTTTGCTGGATAGATTATTCTTGGTTGTAGGTTCTTGCTATTCATCACGTTGAATATGTCTTGCCACTCCCGTCTGGCCTGCATCGTTTCTGTTGAGAAATCAGCTGAAAGTCGTATGGGTGCTCCCTTGTAGGTAATGAACTGCTTTTCTCTTGCTGCTTTTAATATTCTCTCTTTGTCTTTTGGTCTTGGTATTTTAATTATGATGTGTCTTGGTGTAGTCCTCTTTGGATTCCTTTTATATGGGGTTCTGTGTGCTTCCTGGACTTGTAAGTCTATTTCTTTTACCAGATGTGGGAAGTTTTCAGTCATTATTTCTTTAAATAGGTTTTCAGTATCTTGCTCTCTCTCTTCTTCTGGCACCGCCAAAATTCTGATGTTGGTACGCTTGAAGCTGTCCCAGAAGCTCCTTATGTTATCTTCACATTTTTGGATTCTTTTCTCTTCTTGCTTTTCCAGTTGAGTGTTTTCTGATTCTTTATATTTCAAATTTTTGACTTGATTCTTGCCTTTCTCTAGTCTGCTGTTAGGACTCTGTATAATATTTTTTATTTCACTCAGTGTATGTTTAATTTCTAGTTGGTCCTTTTTCAATCTAGTTGGTCCTTTTCCATCTCTAGTTGGATCTTTTTCATCTCTAATTGGTTCTTTTTCATCTCTTCTTGGGTCTCGCTAACTTTATCCAACTTTCTAGGATATTCTTGAAAAACCTTATAAGCATGGTTTTGAACTCTATATCCAGTTGTTTGTTTTCCTCCATTTCTTTTGTTTGTGATACCTTCCCTGGTCTTGGCATTTTCACTATGCTGGGATAACTTCTGTGTTGGATTCAGCCTTACGATACAAAACTGCAAAAGCTTCTCTGTTGAGCTTGGGATGGGTGAAGTCTCAGGGCTTATGGACCGCCTTGCCTTCCAGTCGGCCCCACCTTCCACGGCCCCTGAGTCTCACGTAACAGGGTAATCGCTGGATTGGTCCCTGTGTGTGTGCTTGCACACTCTCGCAGTTTCTCTAGGCTGCTGCTCCTCAGGCTCCCCTGAGCTCTGGGACCATATGAGTCTGGGTCCCCAGGGTTTCGCCTGAAACTGGAGTTTAATGGAGTCAGAAGTGGCACAATTGGGAGGGTCTGTCTCCTGCCCATTCGTGAAAGCCAGCAGCACAATCAGCAGTCGGTCCTCTGCGCGCAGTGCCGTGGGCGCCACCAGCCTTCTGATCTTTTGTGAGTCCCCTAAATTTTCGTGCACCTCTCCCTTTTCACAGTCCAAACTCCCCCCGTATGAGTTTAGGCTGGATCTGGGGTTTAGTGTCATAGGATAAGAGGTTCAATGCTTTTGAAAGTCTTCGTCTCCCTCCTGCCAGAGAAAGCCAGCCAGGTTCTCTGGCACCCGCTCTCTCCACTTGCGCATCTCCGTACTTTTCTCAGCTCCTCTGGTTCTCTGTGAGCCCCTCTCTTTCATTCTAGTTGTAGAATTTCCACTCAGCCAGCTTTCCTGTGGTTTTGCATGATGTCGGTTCTGTCTTTTAGTTGTAGTTTTGAAATTGTTGTGCGAGGCAGCAGTATAGGTGTTTACCTATGCCGCCATCTTGGATTCTCTCCTAGTTTCTCTCTTTATCTTACCATATTTCAATCAGTCATTAACTAATGCCGATTTGTCCTTACTAGTGTCCAAATCTATCCCCTCCTTTTAATTGCTGAATACAGTTTCAATGTATTCACAGTTTACCCATTGTTTTGTTGGTGGCCATTTGATTTGTTTCTGTTTGGGGCTATTATTAATAGAGCTGCTATGAATATGCATAAAAATACTTTTTGTAGACATATAATTTCACTTATTTTAGGCAAATGCCTAGGAAAGAAATTATTTGGTCATAAGGTATTAGTATATTTTCTTTTATAATAAATTGCCAGTTTCAAATAGGTTGTACCATTTTGTACTCCTACCATTAATGTATGAGAATTCTAGTTGGTTCACATGTTGGCCAGAAGTTGGTGTTGTCAGCTTTTAAATTTAGGGCATTCTAGAAGTATAGTCATATTTCAATATTAATTTGCATTTCCCTGTTGACCAATAATGTGCAACTTTCAAGTGCTTATTGGCCATTTACTAGTATATATCTATCTTCCTTTGCCAAGTGTGTAATTTGCATATTTGTTATTGAGAAATTTTCTCATTGAACATAAGGGTTTTTTTTAATACACCCTGCATAAAGTCCTTTGTCATTTATTTATATTGTATTTCTTCCCATGCTTATACATTAATTATGTTACCAATGAGCTGAAGTTTACAATTTTGCATAACAATGTATCATTTTTTTCCCTTTTATGGTTTGTGATTTCAGAGAACGCTTTACCTATCACAGGATTATAAATATATTTTCTCAAACATTATTCTAGAAACTTTATACAATTAACTTTTATTTCAGGTCCATGACCCATCTTGAAATAATTTTGTTTTCAAATAACCAACTTTTGCTTTCACTGATCATTTCTATTGATTTTAGAGTCCATATTTTAAATTTCAGTTCTGATTTTTTTATTATTTCCCTTTTTTATACTCTGCTTGGGCTTTGTTGTTCCTTTTCTAGCTCCTTTGAGTGTAAAGTTAGATTGTTTAATTGAACTTTGTTTCTTGCAGTAGGCCTGTTATGCTATTAATTTCTCTCTTAGGACAGCTTATGCTGTGTCCCATAGATTTAGGGTGTTGTGTTCACATTTATATTTGTTTTAAAGTATCTTTTGATGTCTTCCTTGATCTCATTGTAACTTATTCATTATTTAGTAAGATGTCATTGAACATATGTGTGTCCCCATCAGGGAGGTCATGCATCTCTAACATGTACTGGCGTGTGCATTGCCTCTCCTTGGAGGTGCCTGTATTTGCCCTCTGTCCTCTTACCTTAGAAAACATTGACTTTGGAGCATTTTCTGCACCACAAGGATGCGACATCTCTCTCTGGCCTTGGTGTGACAAGGTTTGTCTCAGCTTTTGGTTCGTCTCTCTAGCTTTTAGCTTTTCTCTCATTTTTGTTTTGGGCACAGGAAGAGCCAGCCATTGCCTCACTGCTTACTGGCCCTGGGGTCACATCTAGCACAGTGGTCTCCACCCCAAGATGATGAAACTAAAAGGGCTTCTTTTTTGTTTATATCTAATCTCTAATCCATCTGGGATTTCCCTTTCAAATAACATGCTATTTTGGATAAAAATAAGCAAAAGTATATAAGTAGATGCAGAAAAGCACCTATGGTAAGATTCCATTTATAGGAAACGTCCCAAACAGGTTACAGAGCAGAGACAGAATGCAGAGCAGGGGTATCTTGGGGCAAGAGAAGTGGGAGTGAGGACTCAGATGCAGAGTTTCCTTTGGGGGAGATGGGACACCCTGCAACTAGATAGTGATGATGCTTGCACAGCATCAGGAATATACTTCATGCTCAGGAATGGCATCATTTAAAATAGAAACATTTACTTTTATTTAAAAAGTAAAATATGTCACACCATACACCACAAAAAAGGAAACCATAAAAATGGAAAGAAATAAAATGTCTAAGAAGAGGAGGGATGGGACAAATTCTGGCAGGAAGAGGAAAGCAGGTTCCCGGGGCAGAGGAGGGAGGGACTGAGAAGGTGAGGTGCCCGGGCTCCAGAACTGCAGCTGAAGGTAGCTCGGCTGCTAGGGAGGACATCCTTCCAGGTCTGGAGGGGCCCCCATGCCTGCCCCTGCATCTGGCTCTTCCAGATGTTTGAGAGACCTTGAAATAGAGGTCTGCTCTGCCTCCTGAGCTGGTGCTAGAGTTGTGAGAGGGGAAAAGATCACCCACATGCCCACATTGCCATGTGCCCCCCATAGGCAGAATCCATTCAGAGCCCAGGACCCCACCACAGGATGTCCTCCCTAGCAGCCGAGCTACCTTCAGCTGTAGTTCTGGAGCCCGGGCACCCTAATCTGGTTACCAGGTTACCAGATTCCAAGTTCTGTTGAGCTCCATCTGAGGCCCATCTTTGCTCTTGGACAGCCTCTTGAGGAGGGTGTACCTGTGTGTCTGGCACTGACCACTCTCTATCACCCTCCAACTCCGTGCCCATCATCTCCCCACCCCCCATCCCCCCTTACAATTGGGCTCTGCTTCCATGGGCTGCAGATCTTTTGACTTGTGGATACCATACCAGTTTAGTTTGGACTTGGAAAGTGGAAGTTGACTGCCAATCCTGGGCAGGCTGGGTGGAGCAGGCCTGTGAGGACTGAGTGGCTCTGGGTGGGGAAGACCCGGGAGCCTGGGCAGCTTCGGGGAGCTCTGCTGCCCACGGAACCTGGATCTCAACACCCCCATGGTAGCCACAGTCATTCTGGGCCTGCTCTGGCCCTCAGTGGTGTGGCTCACCAGCTCCTCACTGGTGGTCAGAGGATGAGGGTCTCCATGGACCAGCTGCTGCTTCTCCAGATCCTTATTTAAGCTCTGCAATGATGGTCTGGAGATCTCAAGGCCTGCCCAGTCCTAGTGGCTGCTGCTTCTCCCCACTGGACCTTCTGCTCCAGGATCAGGCACAGTCCTGTGTCTGCACAGACCGCTAGCCAGGGGAAATGAGATTCTCCTTCAGGGTCTGGAATAGACCTCGGGCAGAGGGCAATATCCATACTCCAGGTCCACCCAGCCAGCCTTGACCTGGGTGTGAACATGACCGGCTCACCAGGCTTCTGACTCTTCCTCAGCCTGTTCCTGCTCAGGGCAGGCCCTCCCCTCATGAATCACACACACACACACACACACACACACACACACACACACACACACAC
>JAAGEH010000389.1:8939965-8980280 GCA_011751065.1 Lasiurus cinereus
CACACACACACACACACACACACACACACACACACACACACACACACGGGGACCGGACATGGAGCTGCTCAGGTGGGATCAGAGTGGTGGCCTGGCCTGAACAAAACCTCCCTGAGCCTCCCTGTGTCACCTCTTGGGACTGAGTCCAGAACCAGTGGCGACAGCGGTAGAAGAGGATGTCACCATTGTCTCTTTTAAGGTCTCGGCTTTGGGACATGGGCACAGAACATGGGACTATCCCTTCCATGTGAATGTCTCTATCAAGTGAGCTGGGGAGGGGATGTTTCAGAATGTGGCTGCCTGGTTACCAGGTTCTAAGTTCTCTTGGGCTCCATCATCAGGAAGTGAGGTCACTGCCCTTGACTGAGGAGTCCTGAGGGTAGAGAACGCAAGCAGTGTGTTCTGAAGCAGCCCCTACTGGAGAAATTGGAAAGGATGCAAGTTCTCCTGCTGTGTACCAGTGTGCCGAGGCCATGGCCTCAGCAGAGGCAGTGGTGAGAGCATGTTCTGTCATGGCCGCCATGGTGTCTGGACTCCACCCAGATACCTGTGGATCTTTTCACGGAGGGAAAGAGAGTTGAGGAGGAGGGAGAGGTCCAAAGGTGAGGCCAAGGGCAGTTTTGTTCCAGCCAGGCCACCATTCTGATCCCCTCACCAGTCCCATCTCCCCACTGTGTGTGTGAGGGATTCATGTGGTAGGGGCCTGGCCTGAGCAGCAACAGGCTGAGGAGAAGTCAGAAGCCTGGTGGGCCTGTCATTTTCAAACCCCATGTCAAGGCTGAGGGGTAGAGGTGGAGTATGGGTAGCTCCCTGTGTCCCAGGTTTATCCTGAGCCCCAGAGGTGCATCTCAGTTGCCCTGGGTAGAGGTCTGTGCAGACACAGGGCTGGGCCTGATCTGGGAGCAGAAGCAGCAGTGACTAGGGCTGGGCAGGTCTTGAGGCCTCTGCACTGGCTGCTGGTCCCTGTCCTTGCAGGGCCCAACCCAGGACATGAAGGAGCAGCAGCTGCTGGACAGAGATCGGTGCCCCATGTGCACGAGTGAAGGCCAGTTACCCCACACCTCCAAGGGCCAGAGCAGGCCTGAAGAGCTTGTGACCAGCAGGGGCTCTGGGGAACCAGGGCCTGTGGTTGGCCAGAGAAGGGTTTCTCCCCCGAAGCTGTCCAGGCTCCACAGGAAGCTCTTGATTTCTCATGCCAACCCGATCACCACATCCAAGTCCAACAACTAGGCCTGGGAACCTAGAGCCCATGGGTGAGAACGTGATGGTGGGATAGAGGTTGGAGATGTGTGTGAGCTTATGGGGAGGGGTTGGTGCCAGGCACACAGGGAGTACCCCCAGAGGCTGACCAGGAGCAAGCACAGGCCTCAGCCAACCCACCTGCTGGCCTGCCTGCAGGAGGATGTCCTGGGTGGCTCCTGGGCTATAGCTGTGCTCTATCTTTGGGGGCACATGGAAATGCAGGCACATGGGTGATCTTTTCTTCTATTGCAACTCCATCACTCATGATTCCTGCTTTAACAGCTGTTGTCCATCCTGAGGAGCCTGATGAAGGGGCAGACCTGGAGGGCTGTCCACTTCCAGAAGTCCTGCCATCTCCAGCAGCCAGTCCACTCAGCTCTGAACTGGGGCCGCCTGTGCAACATCTCAAGCTGTAACTGAAGACCCACCACCACTGCCTGAAGATCCCTCCCCAAGAGCCTGCCCCTGAGGAGGAGCTGCCTCTGGGAAACGCCTCAGTGCCAGCCCTAGATCTGCGTATTGAAGTGCTCGCCTTCTCCCATTAGAAAAATATGTTTTAACCTCCTCTTTGACCTTTCACTTTTATTTTCTTTTACTTTTATGTTTTTCTTTTTTTCCATGGAATGATTTTTTTTTAATATTTTTATGATTTTTTTGGGGGTGGTGGTGATGGTGAGGGTAGGTTTACTTCTATCATTTTTTTTTTCTGTTCTTAGCCTTCATTTTTCTATAGTGTAATTCTTTTTAAGTAATAAAGAAAAGTTGTCAATTGTATTTTAAGTAGTGCCATTCCTGAACATGAAGTACATTCCCAATGCTATGTAAGCATCACCACTATCTAGCTGCAGAAAGTTCCATCACCCCAAAAGGAAACTGTGCACGAAGGGTACTCACTTTCCAATTCTTCTGCCCCTAGTAACCCCAGGTTTGCTTTCTCTCTCTGTTCTTTTGCCTGTTCTGGAAGTTTCCTATAAATGAAACCTTACAATAGATGCTTTTCTGTGTCTGCTCACCTACTTTTGTTTGTGTGTTTTTTTTTTAATCTGAAATAGCATTTATTATTGAAAAGGGAAATCCCGGGTGGATTAGAGATCAGATGTAAAAAAGAGTCCTTTTTTTAAGTGCGTGCATCATCTCAGGGTAGAGAGCACTGTGCTAAGTATGGCCCTCGGGCAAGAAGCCAGTGAGGCAATGGCTGGCTCTTCCTGTGCCCAAACCAAAAATGAGGAAAATGCTAAAAGCTGGAGAGATAAACTAGAAGCTGAAAAGCAATCCTCACAAACCAAGGGGAGGGAGACATGGCACATCCCTGTGGTGCAGAAAATGCTCCAAAGTCAGTGTTTACTAAAGGGACAGAGGGCAAACACATGCACCTGCGAGAGGCAGTGCACATACCACTACATGTCAGAGATGCTCCATCTCCCCAATGGAGACACACACACTTTCAATATCTGACTAAACAATGAACAGGTTAACATTGAGATCAAGGAAGAAATCAAAAGACACATTGAAACAAATATAAATCTGAATACCTCAACCCCAAATCTATGGGACACAGAAAAGGCCATCATAAAAAGGCAATTAATAGTATTACAGGCTGCCCAGGCTGATGCTCTATCCACTGAGTGTGGCTCAGTGCTTGAGTGTTGACTTATGAACCATGAGGTCACGGTTTGATTCTTGGTCAGGGCACATGCCCTGTTTGCGGGCTTGATCCCCAGGGAGGGGAGGGGGCACTCAGGAGACAGCCAATCCATGATCCTCTCTTATCATTGATGTTTCTTAACTCTCTCCAGCTCTTACTTTCTCTCTGAAATCAATAAAAATACATTAAAAATAAATAAATAAATAAAGCAATGCTTTAAAAAAGTTGCATTACAGGCCTACCTCAAGAAACAAGTAAAAGCTCAATTAAACAATCTAACTTTACACTCAAAGGAACTAGAAGAAGAACAACAAACAAAGCCCAATGAGTTTTCTATCTATACATATTTGTCATTTCATCATTATATTATTTGTTTTTGCCATTTTGCCTTAGCCATGGACTTCAGCATAGTGTTGAACAGCAGTGGTAGGAGTGATTTAAGCAATCTTCCTTGCCTTGTTCTCAGTATCATAGGGAAAACACTCAGTCCCTTCACCATTCACTAGGTTATATCATACTGAGAAAGCCCCTTACCATTCCTGCTTTGCTGAAATATTTCACCATTAATG
Source organism: Lasiurus cinereus (assembly GCA_011751065.1). Classification (NCBI taxonomy): domain Eukaryota; kingdom Metazoa; phylum Chordata; class Mammalia; order Chiroptera; family Vespertilionidae; genus Lasiurus; species Lasiurus cinereus. The sequence continues at coordinate 8,943,422 of JAAGEH010000389.1, forward strand.
TGTGTTAAATTTTCTTTTTCCTGTACTTATTTTAATAATCAATTTTCTCCTTTATTTTGCTAATGTGATATATTACATGAATTGATTTTCAAATGTCAAAACCATGCATTCATTTCTGAGATAAATCCTACTTTGTCATATACTAGTATATTATTCAATTATAAATTTCCAGATTCCATTCCTAATACTTTAACAAGATATCTGCATATATGTTCATGTGTTCATGAATGATATTTGACTGTGACATCAAGATTAAGTTTTAAAGTTTCATGGCATATAAAATATTTCTAGTATTTTCTAAATTTTAATGCCCATAAAATCTATAGTGATAGCCTCTTCTAAATTTCTGATATTAGTAACTTCTAATTTCTATTTTCCTTTTATTTTTATTTTTCAGCTTGGCTGGGACAAATCTTTTCAACTGGGGTTTCATGACAATTAAGCTCTAATGCTTTATAGGCATCTATTATATGAAATGACATGACTTTTTTCTTAAGGATTTGAAATAGTATTCCCTATGTAGTTTCCTTGGAAGAGTAAATAGACAATTCAATAATATTCTTTAAGTTTAATAATCTTGCTGAACCCCAGTAAAGAAAGTCCATTTCTCAACCTTATTTATCTTCTCTGGTAATAATTTTTTTTTTGATTCACCAATTTGTTTCTATTTTTTTTCATTTTCATCAATTTCTACTTTATTATTTCCATCTTTCTACTTATATGGTATAATTTGATCTTCCTCTTCTATCATCCTAAGATACAGGTACAGGTGGTTGATTTAAAACCATTTTTCTTTTTAATGTAAGCATTTACCACTATAAATTTCCATTTAAACAATGTTTTATGCCGGAAACCAAACATTGTCTCACTATGAACAGGAAACCAGAAGGCTGGTCAACCTTAATTGCTCTGAAAGGTCAGAGCTAATCACTCACTGTTTAGTTGAAACATTGTTAGCTGAAGCAGCCTCTACCTGTTTGTTTTATGTTAATTTCTGTTTTGTTATTTCCTGCCTAAAGGCTAGGGGTGTGTCCAAAAGCCTTAATAAAAGGGAGAAAAAGGCCAGAGCAAGTGGTAGTTCTTTCCACTAGAGCAGTGGTTCTCAAACTTTCTAATGTCACAACCCTTTAATACAGTTTCTCACGTTGTGGTGACCCCCAACCATAAAATTATTTTCGTTGCTACTTCATAACTGTAATCTTGTTACTGTAAATATCTGATATGCAGGATGTATTTTCATTGTTACAAATTGAAAATAATTAAAGCATAGTGATTAATCACAAAAACAATATGTAATTATATATTGTGAAATATTTATTTCTAATTACAAATAAATGAAATTTTGTCTTGAATCGTGGTGTAGCATGGGTAACAGTCTTAATATGACAACAGTAAACTACATTGCTACACTTTGCTACACCGAGGAGCGGTGTGTTGGTTCCTAAGACCATGGGAAGTATGTGTTTTCTGATGGTCTTAGGTGACCACTGTGAAAGGGTCCTTCGACCCCCAAAGGGGTCAAGACCCACAGGTTGAGAACTGCTGCACTAGAGGAAGGGTCCCGCCTGGCCCCCCAATATCGCCAAATTAATATTCTCTTGTCTCTCTTTTCGTTTGCTTGCAGTCTCCTTCAGAACCTGAACCCTGAACCGGAAACCCTGAACCATGCGGGACGTGGAAAGGGGCTCCCACAGTTTTATATGCACCTCACAAACTAATACTTTATGCTTTTGTTATCATTTAGTAAAATATTTTCTAATTAACTTGTACATTTTTATTTGGTGCATTGATTATTTGAAGTGTGTTGCTTAATTTGCAAGTATTTGAGAATTATATGGCTATTTTATTATTGATTTTGGATTTAATTCTTTATGGACAGAGACTATCCTGTAAAATTTTCAATAATTTTTAATTCATAAACACTTTTTAATGGTTCAGCATATAGTCTCTCTTGATAAATATCCCATGCAAACTTAATAAAAAAGAATATTCGGCAATCATTAAATATAGTATTCCATAATTATTCATAGGTAAATTTGACTGGTAGTGTTTAAATCTATATATCTACATATTTTAGTTTGTCATATTAGAAGACAAACTAAAGAGGAAAAAGTGTTAAAATGTCTAACTCTGATTGTGGATGTGTCTATTTTTACTTGTAGTCTTATTTGATTTGATTTTGTTCTAGGTAAACTCAAATTTAGTATTACGATGTTGTTTTAATAAATAATTAATTAATAATTCAGAGTTCATATCATTATGAAATGGTCCTCTTTATCCCTGTTAATACTCCTTTCTTTAAACTCTGAACTCTACTTTGTCATTGATGTACTTACTACATCTTTATTATGATCAGTGATTTTTTTTTTCTTTTAAATGACGTCAATTTAAAATGGAACCTGTTGGAATGACTAAACCTAATAAAAAATAGTGACAGGACTAAATATTATCAAGGGTCCAGAAAAACTGGGTCACTCATACATTGCTGTTGGGACTGTAAAATGAGAAAGCCAGGAAGAAAAACAGTTTGGCAGTTTCTTAGAAAATGAAACATGCAACTGCCATGGAACCCAACAGTTGCATCGTTGGGAATTTATGCTAGGAAAATGTCAACATATGTCCACACACAAAAACCTGTAAACACATGTTCACAGCTGGTTGATTTATAACTGTCAAAAAGTGGAGACAACCTAGAGGTCCTTCAAAGGATGACTGGTTAAACAAACTTATACATCCCTCTCACAGAATATGACTCAGTAATAAAAAAGAACAAATTATCTATACATTCAACAACTTGGATGCATCTCGGGGGAATTATGTTGAGTGAAAAATGCCAATACCAAAGGGTTGACTACCACATGACTCCATTAACTACATTCTTTCACTGACAAAATTATAGAAAAACACACATATTAGTAGTTCCCAGAGGTCAGGGATGGGGCACTGGAAGGAGGGCTAGGGGTGAAGAGTAATATGTCTGCTAATTCTAAGATCTGTGCTATTTCTTGCTCTTTTGCTCCTGACTCAACTTTCTCCTCATCAAGTGCTCCATTGTCTTATTTCCTCATTGTCTTCATATACAGTAGTATACACTTGACTGAGGATATTATATTGTTTTATAGGTCTACATTTTATGCCTTTCTTTAAAGACTGTTGTTTTTTGGTCTGACAAGCAACTTATTGATAGGTCAGCTTTACTGTCCCAGTGCTTAATTTTAAGCTTTAAAATAATGGGTCTAGAGCAGCCCTACCTTTATATTGTATCTTTTCTGGGGTCTCAAATTCCCAGGGTGTTTATAAGGTCCCTCCACTTTAGATGATTATAACTCCATTTCCCTGCACTATGCAACCTCCATGATTCTGCTTGGCTTATAGTTAGCCAATAGCTATTCTCTGCCTAATCTCACTGAATCCTGATCTGTGTATGCACAGCTTCCTATTCACCTCAAAGCTCATGTGGCCCTTGATGCAGCTTTCTGAAACTGTCTTATCTGGGCATCTGCCTTCTCTCACTACATCTTGCAGCCCCAACTCTAATCTCTCTTGCCTCTACCCAGTGAGACTACTTCTTAAACAAACAAACAAACAAACACTTAAAAACAAACAAAAAACAACAGCCCTGGGCTTGTTGTTTTGAATTAGGCTCACTTTTCTATGCTGAAATTTGGACTTCGGCCCCAGGGGAAGGGCTGTAGTGAAATATGTTTTCCTTAGCTCAGGAATCATAGCCCTATGCTATCTATTATCCAATGTCTAAAAACCAGTTTCTTCATTCATTGTGTCCAGTTTTATAGTTCCTCAGAGCAAAAAGATTAAAGCCTATAGCCATTTCTCCATAATGGCTTGTACTATAGTTACATTTAAATATGATGCTTTATTTTATTTTCATAATAACTTCATTAAATAAATACTCTTAAATCATTATCTGGCTAAGAAGACCAAGCTTAGGTAAGTTAAACACTTTCTGTTACCTTGTAAACTTCTCAAGGGTGGAAACAAATTCTATTTATTCTGTTGTTCATTGCATTTATTCATTGTTCAGTACTTTGTACACAACAGATACTCAATAAATTACTATTTTGGTAGGTGCTATTTTCAATATCTACTCTAATAAAAGAGTAAGATGCAAATTGACTATACTTCATGATGCTCACCAGCCAATCAGGTGTGAGCATGCAAATTAACCCAGTAAAGGTGGTGGATTAATTTGTATACACAGGCACTGAGTGGCTGGGGATGGGGTGAGATACAGGCATTCCGCCCCACTCCTGGCCAATCCCCTGGATAGTATGGGAAGGTGGAAAGGTGGCTCTGAACCTGAGCAAAAAGGCAGCTCCGACTGGAGGGAAGACGGTGCTGGCAGTTAAAGGAAGGAAGGACCATTCTTGCACAAATCTTTGTGCATCGGGCCTCTAGTTATACACATTAAAAGCTAAAGCTCAGAGAAGACAATTGGGGGAAGAGGACAACACTAATATCGGTTAAGTGCTGAGATTTGCAAATTAAAGATCACAGACCAAAACTAGCCCACTTGACTTTTTTTAAATTTTATTGAATTATACTTGACATACACTATTATATTAGTTTCAAGTGTACAAAACAGTGATTCAACATCTATGTACCTCACAACAAGTCTAGTAGCTGTCACCATGCAAAGTTATTATATTACTTGAGTATATTTTCTATGCTGTATATCACATCTCTGTGACTTATTTACTTTAAAGACTTAAAATTTGTACCTCTTAAGCCCCTTCACCTTTTGTCCTATCCCTTCATCTCCATTCCTCTTGACAACTATCCATCAGTTTGTTTTTTGTGTCCATGAGACTGTTTGTTTGTTCTGTCCTTTGGATTCCACATAAAAGTGAAATCATATGGTAGTTGTCTTTCTCTGTCTGACTTCTTTTAGCAGAATACCCTGTTGGTCCATCCACATTGTTGTACTCACTTGCTTTTAAAAAATAAAGTTTTATTGGCCGAAACCAGTTTGGCTCAGTGAATAGAGCATCAGCCCGTGGATTGAAAGGTCCTGGATTCAATTCTGGTCAAGGGCACGTACCTTGGTTGAGGGCACATCCCCAGTGGGGGTTGTGCAGGAGGCAGCTGATCAATGTTTCTCTCTTATTGATGTTTCTGAATATCTCTCTCCCTTCCTCTCTGTAAAAAAAAATCAATAAAATACGTTAAAAAATAAAGTTTTACTGGAACACAGCCATACTCATTCCTTTATATATCATCTCTGGCTGCTTCAAGCTATTAAGTTAAGCTTGCAAAGCCCAATATATTTACTATCTGGCTCTTGACAGAAGTTTGCCAACCCCCTGATTTAATATATGTTATACACCAGGCGTTATATTTAGTGCTGTTACATACTTTTCCCCTCATAAAATTTCACAGCCACAATGTGAGGCAATAAATAATGCCATTATCAGAATGTGAACTCTGAGACCCAGAGAGGTAGCTTGTCCCAGGCTTGATGGCTTCTAAGTGGCAGAGCACAGATTTAAATTCTGATTTGTCACTGAGATACCTATGTTCTTCTTACCTCTAGCAGTCAGACAACCTCAAGAAGACATGGAAGGCCCCTTTTAGTGATTTGAACATCATCACACACAGGCAAGTGAAACTAAAGCAAAAGTTAGCTCAAGAGGTGACTTCAGACCCTACATTAAGAATAGTTTGTACCATTACTATTAAAAGGAACTTTTAATGTGTTGACCCCTGTCCTGATTAAGATTTATATATGTGTGGTATGCAATATAGATAGCTATATCCAGGGTGTGCCCCAAAACTGTATACGTACTTTTAGCAGATTCCTCAATTTTAAAAATAAAATGTATTTTAATAAACATTGTTTTATAATTATTCAGTATGTGTATACATTTTTGGGACACCCTATGCATATATACATATCTATATACACACATACCTATATACACACGTGAATATATACACACCTATATATGTGCATTGTGTGTATACATATGTGTTATTTATTTCTCATAGACATTCTACATATATTCTTATTGATTTCAGAGAGGAAGGGTGAGAGAGAGAGATCGAAACATTAATGAAGAAAGAGGATTATTGATTGGTCTCTTCCTATATGGCTGCCCCAGTAGGTCAAGGCTGCAACCCAGGCATGTGCCCTAATGGGGGGAACTGAATTGTGAAATTCTAGTTTACAAGTTGATGCTCAACCACTGAGCCATGCCCAGTGGGCACTCATAGAGAGTCTATGAAGATATTTTGATTTATTTCTCATAGATATTCTATGAAGATATTTTTATAGGTATAGAAAAAAATTCTTAGAAAGATGTATTCCAAAATAGTAATTACAAATTAAGGACTCAATTTTGTTTACCTAACTCACTAACTTTCTCTTTGTATGTTGTCTCCATCCTTCCTAAACTCTACTAAGTGTCCACAACCTCAGTCATTGTTTAGGGAGGAAGGATGCATGTCCCAGATCCTCATATCACACTAAGTCCTAAGAGCCCACATGACAACAGCTCTTCTGGGCCTCCTTGAAACACCCTCAACATCACTTCCAGCCCAATTAAAATGTGATGCTTTTCTTCCTAGTCTTTTTTCTTTAAGTTCTTTAAGCTCTGAACCACCATCATTTAATTTTAAATTACCTTCTGATTTTCCACATGGGCTGAGAATGAAAGTAGTCTGGGGAAAAACGGCAGCAACAATCAATGAGAGGAGTATTTGTGAAATCGTTTTCCTCTTTTCAAGAAGAGCTGTAATAAGGTTTGTATCAACAGGACTCCTTCCCTCAGCTGTAACAAAGTTCGAGAAAGTGTTGGTGTTATAAATTGGGAGGACAGGACATGACTCTGTTGACCCACACTTTTAAACAGGATTGGTATTACAGGCTTCCTGCATAGAAACCAATGCAGGGATGTTTCTAAAGCAATTATATCTTTGCCAGTAGCCCTTTCCTCCCTCCTTATGCCTGCAGGTGATCCAAAGTTCTTCGATCTCCTGGTGTCTTCTGTGCATGCTTCCCTTCTACAGCTCAGCAAGTCTCCCTGGTGCCCAACATCAAATCATCCAGGGGACAGAGTTAGGGACATAACTTGCCATTTACAAAATTGGGTTTTCTGATAACTGGGAAGAGCTCTCCTAATAGATGACCAAGAGATGCTATACAGGCACAGAGAATGATAACAGAGTATAGTGACATATAAGATGCTATGTTGACAGGCAATTTTGGGGAGCATTTTTGTTCATGAAAAGATAGATACAGGACACAGTTGCCCCTCATGGACACTCTGACTAGGTAGTATTATTTTTAGAAACACTCCAAAGATAAGATATAGTAGTAGAGTAAGCATGTCAAACCTGAATACAAATGTGACATGTACATCCAGCCAGAAAACTCCCAGTGTCTTAGGATTGATTGTCAGTTATTTCTCCAGTAACAGGCAAAAACATCCCATCTCAAAGGGAGCAGGGTTGAGCCTGCCAGCCTATGGGAGAGCAGAAGGTGAGGAGTTGAAAAATCACAGCAAAGGAGCTGTGAACCACTAAGTGGGACAATAGTCTTACAGAGTCTAGGAAGCAGGCCACCATTTCAACTACATGTTCACCAAAAGTTCTCAGTGAGTCTTTTGAGGATTTTTTTTTTCTTGATGGGGAATGCCTCCTTGATTTCATAATAGCAGCTGAGAAGGAAAATTCAGTTCAAACACACCATTTCCATAGAGCAAATGATGTCATTCTATTATATCACCATCAGAACCTTCTATGATGCCCATTGGATTACGCCTATCCCCATCCAGCTCACCTCCTTCCATTTTGCTCATGTCCATGACTGTCATCTTTCCTGGCACCTACAACTCAACATTGCCTCCCCTTTGTCTTTTGTTTTCCCAAATCGAGCCCAGAGGTAGATGCCAGCCTAACATGCAGCATCAGCAGCTGATCTGAGTTACCTAGAGAAGCAGTGAAAGTCAGAAAGGATTACAGCAGCATCAGTTAAGCCTCCCTTGACCTTCACTATTTCCCTGCTCTCTGCTTCAAATGCCTGTGGGAAAAAAAGGTAGTGAAAACGATAAATAGCACATGCACTTCTTCGCTGCAGGTCACTCGGGCTAAGGTTATAGGGCATAAACCATAGAGAAGGAAATAAATGAAACTGGATTTTAGGTCCCTTGGACTTTGTCTTAACTAAAAAAGAATAAATGGCAATGGAATCTTCTCCAATGTTAATAGAGGATAAAATGGGAGTATATTGGCAGAGCATGTGTAAGATGGGGACTGTACTCCAGTGAATTCAGACTGATATCTAGGTAACACTGTTTTTCTAATTTAATTTCTGTAAAAGCTGCAAGCCTAGGCTAGTACTGAAACATAACTTTTGGTGTCATGAAGGTGTGATTTCAAATCTCTTCACTTAATAGTTGGATGAACTGGACGATTTCACATCTCTTGAATTTGATTTCACATCTATAACATGAGAACATCATCCATCTACTGCACAATGACCAAATAATTACTTGTGATAATGCATGGCAAGTGACCAGCACAATACTGGACACAAGGAACATTTAACAAATCATTCTGTTATTTTCACATATGATTACTTATACTGTCTATTTCTCTCATTTCCACCAATCCACATCCTATGATTCTTTCCCAGCTTCCACCTCTTTATGAATCAATCCCTAATTATCATATCTGAGACATTTATTTACTAGTAAGTACTAGAGACTCAGTGCATGACATTCATGCACTGGGGGTTGGGGGTGGGGCAGTGGTTGGCAGGGGCGGAGGGTGGCACGCGGACCTCAGCCCAGTCTGTGCCCTCTCATAGTCTGGGAGCTCTTGGGGAATGTCTGACTGAGGCTTAGGCAAAATACCCACAGGGAACAGTGCATGTTATAGTGAACAGTCATTCTGCCATTTGGTCTATTTGCATATTAGTCTTTTATTAGATAGGATTTGTACATAATTGTCACAAAAGAGAAAAGATGGACAATCTGTATAGCTCCCACAGAGCAATTTTATATAAAAATAAAAAGAAACAGATTTGGGTTGAATATCTGAAATAGCTTTCAAACAATTTAAACTGATCCAGAGCAGCATGAATAGCTTTGGTTTCTGATAGATGTAGGTTCAATTCCTGGTTCTACCCACTAACTAGTGGTAAGACCTGGGCCAAGTTATATAACCTCTCTGAATCTGTTCCCTTAATGTGAAAATCAGTCATAATAACACCTACCAGCTCAGGGTTATTCTGAAGAATAATGTTATAAGAAACTACTCCCAAATGCCACCAACAAAACAAAGCAAACATTGCCTTGGCCTCCCTGGGCACCAAGGTATCATATAATGACAGAGAACTGTTATTTAAGTTAAGACAAAGCCCAAGGAATCTAAAAGTCCATTTATGTTGGGCTCATAAAACTTGAGGAAAATATAGGGATGTCATGAAGCCTGCCAGGGTCACAGAATCTGGTAAAGCAACAGCCAAATCCCAACTTGGAAGAGGGTATTTTGATGCAGACTTTTGAAGAAAAGCAATCCCACCCTTCTCATATTTGCAACACTTTCATGATATCCTCTCACTAGTAGTTGTCACTACCATCATATCCCATATCCAATGCCTGGAGAGCAGAGGCACTTTGCAGATGAGATTATAAGGCAGTATGCTTGTGGCATTTTGCTTTCTTTCCAGAAGGGTTTGGCTTTTATTCTTCTGGGCTTTAGCATCTTTTTATGTAGCATAACCCTTTAGGTATTATAAAAATACCCAGGTAGACTCAGGTACTGTGTACCAATTACTTGGAATAATAGTATTCTCTCTAACTTCTGTTATCAATACGTCAAAATGACTAGCAATACTACCAACATACTACATAGTTTTCCAACTTTATTGAAATACTAAAGGCCTGGCATACAAAATTCATGCACAGATAGGACCCCTACTTCTGGCTGGTGATCAGGGCTGATCAGGGCCTTCCAGATGCTGGCTGAGGCCTTCCTTCCCTGTGTCTCTCCCTGGTGGTCAGTGCACATCATAGTGAGTGATCGAACTCCTGGTCTTCCAAACTTGCAAGGGGACACTTTGCATATTAGTCTTTTATATATATAGAAAATTGGTATATAACACTGTGAATTTAAGATGTTCAACTTAAACTGTGTTGATTTGGTACCCTTCTAACTTGCAAAATACGTAATTACCACTATTGTTAGTTCATTCCTGAATCATGTCAACTAATTAGCATTTTTTGTGTTGTAAGAACATTTAATACAGTATTATCATATAATACAGTACTGTTAACTGTAATCACTATTCTGGTACACTAGATCCCAGAACTTATCTTATAATTAGAGTTTGTGCTATTTGCTCAATATTTCTACTTTTATCTCAACCTTAGCTACTGGTAAGCACTATATAAGTTCAGTATTTTTTGATTCCACATATAACTCATATTACTTTGTCTTTCGTCTGATTTACTTTGTTTAGTGTAATTCCCTAAAATCCATCCATGCTGTCCCAAATGGCCCTCTTTCTTATGGCTGAATAATATTCCATTGTGTTGTGTGTGTGTGTGTGTGTGTGTGTGTGTGTGTGTGTGTATGAGTATGTGTCCATCTCATATATTCTTTATCCATTCATTCATTATTGGTCATTTAGGTTGTTTCCATATTTTAGCTATTGTGAATATTGCTGCAGTGAACATAGGAATATAGATATCTCTCTGAATTCTTTTGGATATATACCCAGAAGTGGGATTGCTGGGTTATATTGTAATTCTATTTATAATTTTTGAGGAACATCCATAATGTTTTCCATAGAGACTGCACCAATTTAACAGTGCAAAAAGTTTCCCTTTTCTCCATACCCTCAGAAATTTGTTTATCTATGTTTGGTTATAGCCATTCTAATAAGTGTAAGGTGATATTTTATTGTGGTTTTGATTTTCATTTCCCTGATTATTAGTAATCATGATAAAAAACCACAGGAAAGCTGGCTGAGTGGAAATTCTACAACTAGAAGGAAAGAGAGGGGCTGACAGAGACCCAGAGGAGCTGCAAAAAGCTGAAGTACGGGGACGCGAGCATGGGGAGAGCAGGTGCCAGAGAACCTGGCTGGCTTTCTCTGGTGGGAGGGAAACAGAGACTCCCAACAGCATTGAACCCCTTATCCTACAACACTAAACCCCAGATCCAGCAGAAACTCATATGGGGGAATTTGGACTGTGAAAAGGGAGAAGTGCACAGAAATCTGGGGAGTCGCAAAAGCTAAAGGAGTTCATCAACTCCAAACCAGTATTATATGAAATGCTGAAAGGTACTCTTTTAGAAGAGGAAGAAGAAAAAGGTACAAGATAAAAAATTATGAACAACAAATACGTATCTATCAAAAAGTGAATCTAAACATTAAGTGAATAAATAATTTGATCAACAGAATAAACTGGTGAATAAAATAGAATCAGGAGCACAGAAAGGGAGTTGACTGATAATTCTCAGGGGGAAAGGTGTGAAGGGTGTACAGGGAGAGACTGGACAAAAATCATACACCTATGGATGAGATCAATGGGAGGAAGGTAAAGGTAGAGGGAAGAGTGGGAGCCGGGTGGAGGGGAGTTATGGAGGGAAAAAAAGAGAAACAAATGTAATAATCTGAATAATAAATATTAAAAAATAAAAAATAAAATAAAAGGAGACATACGTACTATCTGTAATACTTTAAACAATAGAAAAAATAAGTAAGTAGTAAATAAATAAAAACAACTTTGAAACATGGGGGGAAAAAGATTGTTTCTGATATTCATGGTCTTTTGTGGCTTTCTACAAATTTTAGGAATGTTTTTCCTATTTCAGTGAAAAATGCCATAGGAATTGCATAGGAATTTGTAGATTACTATAACTAGCATGGATATTTAATGATATTAATTCTTCCATCCAATGAGCATGCTATATCTTCCCAAATTGATTTTTCTTCAAGTTCTTTCATAAATATTTTATATGTTCAGTTTATAGTCTTTCAATTTTTAAAAAAATATATTTTGATTTTTTACAGAGAGAAAGGGAGAGAGAGACATCAATCAGCCACCTCCTGCGTGCCCCACAGTGGAGATGTGCCCGCAAGCAAGGTACATGCCCCCAACCGAAATCGAACCTGGGACCTTTCAGTCCGCAAGCCGACTATCCACTGAGCCAAACCGGTCTCGGCAGTCTTTCACTTTTGGTTAAATTTATTCCTAAGCATTTTATTCTTTTTGATGCTATTGTAAATGAAATTGTTTTCTAGGTTTGTCTGATACTTCATTGTTAGTGTATAGAAATAACTTATATATTGATTCTGTACCCTGCAAATTTACTGTAATTTTTCATTAGTTCTAAGTTTTTTGGTGGAGTCTTTAGGAGTTTCTTTGTATAACATGTCATCTGCAAATAGAGATAGTTTTACTTTTTCCCTTTCTGATTTGGATTCCTTTTCTTTCATTTTCTTATCTCATTGCTCTGGCTAGGACTTTCATGATTAAGTTGAATAAAAGTGGTGAGAGTTTCTGTTCTTGAGGGAAAGCTTTCAACCTTTCACCAGTTAGTATGATGTTAGGTGTAGGCTTGCGTTATAAGTTTTATTGTATTGAGGTACATTCTATTTGTTGAGATTAAAAATCTTAAATATTAAGCAGAGAATGAATCAATTGGATAAACTTAGAATACAGGTTCACCTGCCCAAAGCCAAAATTCCTTGAAGAGATAGAAAAAACTTTTTTGTAAGAATTAACCCTTCATTCATCTGACAAATATATATTGCCTCCTATAACAAGCAAACAAATAAATATAAAAGATAATGATAGGTAATAATGCATACAACAAAATTAATCAGACTATAGTATTTGTAGCAGTCAGTAAAATCCTTTTCAAGGAAGTAATACATAGCTGAGACCTGAATAATCCAAAGATCCAGACTTGCAAAGTCTTTGGGATAGAATGTTCCCAAATGTCTATCAAGTTCAGAGGCCTGGATAGATCTGAGTTGGCCCATTTGAGAAACAGAAATTCCTTCCATAAGAGCAAAGCAACATCCATAGACCAGGGATTTAAGAGAAAGTATAAAATAGATATAGCTGAAGGGTTTAGATTGCCAGGCAGACAAGTATATGCTTTCCAGAGACAGACATCATTATTCAGGTAATTCCCAGGGGAACAGGGGATGCTAGACAAAGGGCACAGATAAAACAAAGGGCAGGGGTGAAGAGAGCACTGGCCCAGGAAGTGCAGTGTCCTCCTACAATTCATCTTATTTCATTTAAGCACCTCAAGCCCTTTCCATATGTCTGAGTGAAAGGGAGTCCTATAGTGACAAATTAATCTAAATAGCATCTAACATTTTTTCCATATCTTCAATTTCCTGAGGGAATATTATAAAATAATAGTAACTAAAATATCTATATGTAGGTCATTGTTTACCTGTCATTAACAGAGGAACAATCAAATTTCTTATGCAATAAGCTAACTTTAAACTATTTTTAAGTATATTTGTATTGATTTCAGAAAGGAAGGGAGAGGGAGAGAGAAAGAGGAAAGACAGAGACATCAATGATGAGAGAGAATCATTGATTAGCAGCCTCTTGCACGCCCTCCACCAGGGATAGAGCCTGCAATCAGGGGATGTGACCTGACCAGAATCAAACCATGACTTTCTCCTGGTTCATAGGTTGATGCTCAATCTCTGAGCTACACTGGCTGGGCTAAAATATTATAAAAAATGTTTTGCTAATATTTATAAACCTCTCAAATATTCTAAAGGAGGAAATTCTCATTGAGAGATTTCAATTCTAAATATATTTTTTTCCAAAGCTTGGTCTTCTTATCTCCTGAGAAAGCATGATTTAGGGCTTAGTGACAGGGTTGTAGAAAACAGATCAGTTTCTGGGCCTAATCATATTGCTGTATGACTTTGGGCAATTCACAACCTCTCTTTACTTCAGAATTCTCAGTAGAAAATGGCAAAATAACACATATTCTATCTACCCCAATGGCTGACTCTTGGGGTCCTAAAATTCAAATAATATGAAGTGTTCTTTTTTAAAATATATTTTATTGATTTTTTACAGAGAGGAAGGGAGAGGGATAGAAAGTCAGAAACATCGATGGGAGAGAGACATTGATCAGCTGCCTCCTGCATACCCCACACTGGAGATGTGCCCTCCACCAAGGTACATGCCCCAAACCGGAATCGAATCTGGGACCTTTCAGTCTGCAGGCCGATGCTCTATCCACTGAGCCAAACCGATTCCGGCCAAATATTATGAAGTTTTTACAAAGAATATGTATTACTGAGCTGATTACAAATCTCTCACATCCATCCATTTATTAAAAAAAAATTAAATTCTTACTACATGCAAAACCCTAAATTAGATAGTGCAGGGTTAACAGAATAGTAAACACAGCCTCTGCACTCCTTATAATGTGTAGAAATAAGTAGTCAACTTTTCTATCAAAATAAGGATGTCTGGGAACCATCTCGCTTTTCTAAGTGAAAATGATGGCTGTTGTAAAATGTGTTAGGGTATTTTGATTATAAATTTCACATTTAAGATGGCCAGCCTTTTGGGAGTGTCTTCAAAGTGAGAAGTTATAAAGAGCTTAGAAGACATAAGCTGATACAGGAGAATTAGCCAGGGGAAGACTTGCTCATTCCTGGAATTCATGTTGATCAGTAACCTTGGTTCTGAAAATAGCTTAGAGCTAAAAATATCTTTCAGAGAGAGAATAATTTATAGGTCCATCAAGAAAAAGGAAAAGATGGGAAAAGAAAGATGCAACATTCTTCTATGAGCTTTGTAATGGCATCAGCTGGCATAAATCAGAGGTTGGTGTGGGAGTGGGGAAAAGGCATAGCTGCTAGAGTCTTTCCAAAGAATAATCTCCGAGAGTCACAGTGACTGATTACCATGTGCAATGAAAGATAGGGAACATCGATGCTGATTGAGTTTTCAAGCCTGCCTAAGTGGGGAAATGTTGGTGTTATTGATGAAGGAAAGAAATTGAGCATGCTGAGCCAGTTTAAGTGGAAAGAGAAGGATGAGCTCACGTTGGAAGGGTTTATTTGAAGGGAGAAAATGGAACAGTAGAATGGGAATCCTCGGCAAGAATTAAAGACAATAGGGCTGGAACTTGAGTGAGAGAACAAGGTGGAAGTTACAGATTTGGGTGTAAATTATGCAGACATTATCCAGGAAGCAGACAGAACATTCATAGCAGGAGAAAGAGCCCAGGACCCAGGCTGAACTTTCACAAATGCTCAGTGTACAGAGCTCAGAGAAAGGAAAAAGGAAATCCCAGAGTGGGGACAGAGATTGAGCAAAAAGATATAAATGGGTAGAAGGTATTTCCAGGTTTTAAGACAGGTAATAAAAATATCCTTGAGCTTCTTTTTAAAGAAATGTGACAATAAAGGAAAAGTAATAAGATTGTACCTAGAGCAGAGACCAATATCATACTATGATGTTCTTTCCAAGTGAAGGAGAAAAACACAGGTTGGTTAGGAAGTCTATGCAAATGAAGAGTCTGAAGATGCCAGAAAGGGGGATAAATACGTGTAGGAACACTGTCTCTCAGATGGGATCAAGTTTTAAAGAAAAATAAGGACACAGTTTGCTGTGAGTTGGAGAGAAGGAAAAGAGGGCTAAACATGAAGGTTGAAATGTGTTAGAATAAAGAAATAAACTCTAAAATTTGCTCATTAGGATAGGGAGTCATTTATCAAGTAATATAGATTTTAGAAGCATAAAAGAGATTATGGAGTAGCTATTGGTAGACATATGTTATGCAGTCATACACAAATGAGGAAAGAATTTGCAGCTAAGCATTGAGTACTGAATCTGGGTAGCAATCACAAAACAGGGATTACATTTTTAACTGGGACTCTGTGACCTAGGCTCAGGGGTACTAAGAGTCAAGGGAGAGGATTATTGTAAGTGAAGTGAAAATAGCATGAAGAAAGCCCTGGGCAGGCTTCCAAAGTACTGTGCTGTTCATAAAATACTATTCTAGATTCTAATACTTTTTCTTATACTGACAAAATTTACAACCCTCAACATTCCTCAAAAATTGCATCTGGATCTTAAATGTAATTCAGTTCAGTGTGGTTTTTTTAACGGACTGATGTGAAGTGAGGCAATGATGCAGAGAGGCTCCACAGCTATTGATTTTATACATTTTGATCGGTGTAGCATGTCTATATTAGCAAGATTTCTTCTGGTTGTAATAGATTACCAACCTGAACTAACTTAAGCCAAGGAATAATTGAATGTATCAAATAAATAACAACAGGAAAAGTAAGTTGTGGCAGGACCTCCACTATAAATGAAGCAAGGGCTACCACGAAGGTGTTCTCTCCATCTCTCCACACTGCCAAGTATAAGTCTGACTATCTTCTATTGCACAATGACTCCGCCTCACAGTGAACTTGGCCCCAGTCAGTTGCAAAGTCTCTTATGGTAACATTCTCTCTGATTCCATGGTAAACAAAAAATCCTTATAACTTTTTAAGTAAATCTTTATTGTTTAGAGTTTTACAGATGGCGCCCTTTTCTTCTGCACCTCTGCCCATCCTACCAATCTCCATGTTCTTTCTCCTTTTCTTCACTAGTTATAGGAATTCCATTCAGTCAGATGGCAGGTGGTTCTGAATGATGGTTGTTCTGTATTTTAGTTGTACTTTTGATGTGGTTGTTGGAGGTGGCAAGTACTGGTGATTACTATGCTGTCATCTTAGTTCTTCCATGTGATAGAATTTCCAAACATCTTGAAAAAGGACTCCAAGTGGAATTAGTCTGGACTTAAAAATGTGGACATGAGCACAGAAACCATGATTGGCCCGCATTGTTCTGGTGTCCAGTCCTTGGGCAATCAATGATGATTTAGACATGCAAACTCAGGATATGTTAAAAATTGTCTGCTGGAGTAAGAAAGAATGAAGAGTTCCCAGAAAGGGGGGAGATAGTTAGCATTCTTAGGAAAAACAAATATGTGAATCATTTTAAATATTCCACTTTGTTATGACCCTTTTGGCAGGTTTAGCATGATTCACTGGGTTTGGATTTCTTTGTATTTACCCCAAAATTCATAATTAGTAGAATGAATAAGTAAATGGTAGTCTGTTGACACTGTGGAATATTATACAACAGGGAGAATGAATGAACTATAGTGAAACACAACAGCGTGGATGAAGCTCACAAACATATGTTGAGTAAAATAGCATATACTAAATTTTATGTCATAAAATAATATGTACCAAATGTTTCCATTTATTAGAAAGTTAGTGTAGGATGTTGATAGTCAGAGGAGCTTAACATTGACTGGGAGGGATGGTACCAAAGAGCTGCTAATATTCTTTTTAATCTGAATGGTGTCACATGGGTGTGTCACTTTATTATAATTAGCTAATTCATTAAGCTAATTTGTGTGCTTTCTGGAGTGTGTTATAATTAAAAAAACAACAGGTTTTTTTTCTACCAAAAAATCTTGTTTGCAATGAGAGTAGAGAAGAGAAATCTACTCGGGCTTAGCTCTATTTCACAGGCTAGGAAACAAGGTCCAGATGTACTGAATGCCTGATTCTAGGTCTCAGATATAATTAGTAACAGATTCAGGACTGAAGGCTGTTATTGAGTCCCAAATTGAAATACAAAGCTTTTCACCTCTCTGCCATAATATATACATAATGTATATAAACACACACACATCTTTCTAACTCTGGGACCGAAGGCTTCATTCATTCATTCATGCATCCATTGGGCAACTATTAGGATGCTCACAGTCTACTGCCCTGTAGTGCAGTGAATGCTGAATCAGAAAAGCTGTGCTGAGGAACACATGTTGGGAGCCATTCTATCCTGGTGGATCAGGGGCACCTTCACAGAGGTATATTTATATGTGTACTATTCAGAGAGGCATATGCTCAGTAGTTAGGTGAGGAAACTGGTGTAATACTACTTGGCCACATCATTTACCTGCCAGGCAGTATGATCAAGCTGCATAACCTTATGTAAGTCACACAATCTCTATGCTTCAGTTCCCTTAGCTGTAAAATAGGACAAATTATGGAAGCTAATATATGATAATGCTCAGGATGGTGCAGGGCAGTATAGTGGGTAACAAGGGTGAAGAGAAGCTCAGTGGGAAAATTCGGTCTTTAAGGTGAAGATCATTTTATTGCTGAAATTGTTTAAAATTGCCAACATATGGTATTCAGAAAAAGCAGATGCATTTTATTGCTTTGTTTTATAGCTTTAAAAAATTCTCTATAGACAATGCAAGCCCTTATTGCCTGTATGAAAGTAGATACTCTCACTGCCCCCATCTCTGCCCTACATACTACCATATGCATAGTAAGTTCTATGTCAGTGTTTGCCACTATCATTGTTGCTATTTAGGTATGGAAGGCAAAATAGGAATTCTCCAGAAGAACAATGGTGGGCCAGGAAAGGTAGTCTTCCTGACCAAGGAAATACCACATGCAAAGCCAAGTAGGTAAAAAGAGCATGCTCACTCAAACCATCCGTAAATACCAAGCCAGGAAGAGCCCTGGGCCTTTCCTGAGGATAATAATTCCATCATTGGATAGGAGAGTGTTTTTTTGTTAATGTCTTCTTTTCTTCGAGATACTTTCTTGTCAGTTCAATATTTACCTCACCCCTCAGCATTGTACTTGGCTGCCTTTCTGCTCTAGAGAGTCAAAGATGGCTTGAGATATCTACCCCAGAGAGCTCAATTCTGCCAACGAGCTGTACCTATGCAGTGCTTCTTACTGCACCAATGTGAGTGCTTACTTTTATAAGAATAATCAGCTGCTCTGTCTTTTATAGGATTCACAATGCCAACACTCTTTGAGTGCAATAAATATAGGGAGGGACAAAGCCCAGTTAAATTATACATAAAAGCACAACTATGGAAGGAAAATTGTAGCTTGGTTTTCCCATAGTCAATGAGTAGGCTGCTCCCAAGGTAAGGGATTCCCTTACACAGAGGACTATCATGCCATTGTTGGAGTCCTCAGCAGAGGTATGCTGCGCCTCACTGAAGAGTCCTGGGAGATCTGTCTTAGTCAGCTTGGGCTGTACAACAATATACCATAACCTGGGTGGCTTAACTAACACATGCTTGTTTCTCACAATTCTGGAGACTGGTGAGGGTCCCCTTGCAGACAATGACTTCTTGCTATGTCCTGTCCTCACATGGTGGAGAAAGAGCGCTCCAGTGTCCCTCTTTTTATAAGGGTACTAATCCCATCTTGGACCTCATCTAAACAGTCTTCTAACGGTCCCATTTTCAAATCCCCGCCCATTGGGGATTAGATCTTCAACATATAAATTTTGGGGGACACGAACAGAGTCCATAGCAAGGATGAACAGAATCATTGTAGGAATGCCAGACACATGCATATGATATAGACCTGTGACTTAGCAAAACAAAACAAAACAAAAACAAACAAACAAAAATACACACACAGAAAATAAAAAGCTCTTTTTCAGTCAAAAAAACAAAACAAAACAAAACAAAAACAAACAATAAATATAATTTACCCAGAGAATATATATATATATTTATATATATATATATATATATATATATATCACCTGTAATTGTAATTCCTCTTTGACTCCTCAAGGAGAGCAGCTCTAAACTAGAAAGTGTAACAAAATAAGAAACCAAATACAATAAGATTATCTAGAACCAAAATCCAGAATCTTTCCCATTGAAGAATCTGCATTAGACAGAAAAATGTTTTAAAAAAAATATGTGTCTATTGATTTCAGAAGAGAGCAAAGGAAAGGAAGAGAGAAATACATGGATGTGAGAGAGAAATATTGATTGGCTATCACCTGCACATTCCCCTACTGGACATGTGCCCTGACTGGGAGTCACTGGAGATTTTTTGATGCACAGGACAATGCTCGACCAACTCAGCCACACCAGCCAGGGCTGGATAGAATAACTTCGAATCCATGGATTGTCTTTTTTGAATCTACAAACCTCAGAACACTATGTTAAATAATTTGGTCCAAATGAAGGATTATTTAAAAAAGCAATAAAATCCTATTATACAGCACCCCAATAGTAAGAGGACTATTGCCTAGCATAATACTTAGCAACACAGTGGGTGGAGCCCTCCACCTCAGTGTGCCTCCTGACTTCAGTGCTCGCTAGTTATGTAATCTTGGACATGGTAGTTAACCTCTATGAGCTTCATATTTGTCATTTATAAAATGGGATTAATAGCACTACCTACTTTATAGAGTTGTTACTAAAAATAAATAAAATATAGACAGAAAGCATTCAAAACAGTGCCTAAAACATAGTAAACAGTCTTTATTTATCTACTTACGTGTTAACCCTGACTTCAGTACAGGTACATGACCAAAATCCTTGGGAAGAAAGCACTGTGGTGAAATAAAAAAAAAATCGAAGTTTAACTTGCCCCTGCAAAATGCCAGAGTAAGGTCTCATGAATTTCCAGATGCCCCCTAGAGCACACCACCTCTTTCTGCAGTCTGCTCAGAAAGCACAGGCTCTGGGAAAGTCAGAGGAAGGTAAATCTCTTCTGCAAATTACATGTAGCATTCCCCAAAATCAACTCGTTTTGGTCTCAGGCCTCTCCTATCTCAGGCCTTTCACTTCCCTGATCCCAGTCTTCCTTCTGCTGTTCTCTCTATTTTCTGTACAAATCCAGGGGTCAACTTATATTTCACCCTCTTCTCTGAACCCACCCATCACTGGGACCTTTTTTTTTTTTTAATCCTCACCGAGGACATTTTTCCGTTGATTTTTAGAAAGAGAGGAAGGGAGTGAGCTGGGGGAGGAGGAGGGAAGAGGGGGGAGGAGGACTAGAGAAAGAGAGAGAGAGAGAGAAAGAGAGAGAGAGAGAGAGAGAGAGAGAGAGAGAGAGAGAGAGAGAAAGAGAGAGAGAGAGAGAGAGAGAGAGAGAGAGAGAGAGAGAATAAAACCTGGGAGAGACACATTGGTTGCTTCAACATGCTCCCTGATTGTGGCTGGGGATTGAACCTGCAACAGAGTTATATGCTCTTGACTAGGAATCGAAACCATGATATGATGATTTTCCCACTGAGCAAAACCAGCCAGAGCATCACTAGGACCTTTAAAACTGCTTGAAAGGCCTTGGGTTTGAGCTGGACCACTCTGAAGCCTCCTTACATGTCTACACCTACTCCCGGCCAATCATTATCTTCACAATTTCTAGAGCAACCTTCAGACTTGCAGGACAATCAAGACACTACCCCAATGTTGTTCAAACTGCTCTCTGTACTTTCAAATCCTTCTACTCCCACAGCCCTCTCACAGGGAATCAGCACAGACCCCAAATCTCCCACATTCCCTCCTACTTCTGTGCCCTGAGGACATGCTCTTTCCTCTGCTGAGAATTCCTCTGTTGGTTTGTTTACCCAGAAATCTCCAAGGTACCCTCAAAAGCTGCCACCTCTCCAGAGTCTCCCTATCTTCTGCAGGACAAGCCAGATGGTGCGGCATCATCTACCCATCTATGACATCACACACAGCTCCAAAATCAATGTTCTCACCACTTTCTAATGCTTTACAGGACTATCCTCCAGTACTGAGCCTGGATATTGCAGACCATGGTAACAATAGCAACAATAGTCTTTCCTTTGTTTCTAAAAATTGCCAGGAATGTTGAGTTTGGGGTAGATTCTAAGTCACTTTGCTAAGCCATTTACTAGTTTGAACCGCATAAAATTGCTATTTTTATTGTTCAAAAATGGTCTCATATTGGAGAGTTCATGTAGTTCAGCCTAACGGCATTTCAAAAATTTAATCTTTACAACAATTCGAACAGATGCTATTATTCCCACTCTCTGGGTAAGAAAACTGAGGCTCGGAGGTTTGCAGTAACTTTACCCACGGTCACAGGACAAGCAAGTGAGGGATCCAAGACTCTCATCCCAACTCTCAATGCTTTTAACCAGTACTGTATCCTAAGTCTCAGAATTATTTGTTTAATTGGTTAATCAACTGATGAAGCAATGACATGCGGGCCCCCAGAAATATGATGGTGGTTGCCTACCATGAGGCAAATCCAGAGAAGACAAATCAGCAAGCTTTCTTGGCAGCAAGCAAAAACTGTTAAGTACTGAAATGAGTTAAGAAAGAAGGTAAGAGAATCTCCTTCAAGGGAAGGATTTCCTCCCCAATGGAGGATAGATTTTCATTCATCTGAGATGGTTTAAATATAATACTTTGTGAAGGTCAACAAATTGGGCTCACCCAGTTCTTTCCAGCCTTTTTGTGACACTCAGATACATTGGCTTAATGTGGCTCAGCATGTGGCCTGAAAATGGGAAGGTGCTGATCTCCTGGCCAGAAATAACCTCTTCCCCTTCAAACTCTTAGCCCTCTGACTTTATCTTTTTTGTGACATATGTAGTAATTTTTTATGTTGTCCTACTTGACGTAAGATAAAAATGTATCTAAAGCAGGAAGCATCTCCCACGGTGCCTAACAGAATGTTTACTGCTACATCTTTCAAAATGTGATTAAATGGAACCTCTTTCCAATTTTGAGAGAATCCTGTAATACAAACTGAAAATATAAGTCCTTGACTTTTGTCTAAAATTTATTATCAAAAATGAGAAACTCAAACTATGAGAAGAAAGTTTCCTTAAGTGTGCTTTTGGACCAATCATTATCAGATAGAACAATTTTTTTCTTTCACTCAGCATCATTTTGAAATATGGCCATTCAGATGTTAATTTCTTCCTGGTAAAAAGTCTGAAAGATGAACCAGCATTTTTGTCAATGAGAAAGAGAATGAGCTAAATTACTAAGAGAAAATAGCATATCCACAAAGGCTAAGCAAGTATTTAGCAATTCCCAGTTCAGTCACTACCATCTCAAAATATTTCTAATGGAAAAGTTTTCATTCCATAATTATTACCCCATAGAAGCACACTTTTCATAATGATAATAAATATGTATAATTAAAATTGCTCTAGGCCCTTATTTTCAATAAAACTAACAATAATAACTATTCTTGTACAGAACATTAAAGTAAAAAATTTTTCAAATGATCTAACTCATTTGATCCATGTAACAATCCTTACCACTTACATCACCACTTTAGAAAATATTTAAAGGAAACTGTATCAGAGACATAAAGAAAATTGCTATGAGTCACAAAGCTAGGAATTGCAGGGTGGATTAGAACCCAGGCATTGTCCTGATTCCAAATCTCATGCATCTTTCTGTCTAGAGGTCCAATCTTAAAAAAAAAAAAAAAAAAAAAAGCCGAGACCGGTTTGGCTCAGTGAATAGAGCGTCGGCTTGCGGACTGAAAGGTCCTAGGTTCGATTCCAGTTGGGGGCATGTACCTTGCTTGTGGGCACATCTCCACTGTGGGGCGTGCAGGAGGCAGCTGATCGATGTCTCTCTTTCATCGATGTTTCTGATTTTCTATCTCTCTCCCTTCCCCTCTGTAAAAAATCAATAAAATATATTTTTTAAAAAGTTGCATTTCTGCTTCAATATATAGAAAAATCAAGATCCATTGGAAAATATTAAATTTTCTGGAGAAGGTACAATTTCTTAATTTTGGTAATTGAGTTTAAATATTAATTCCTCACATCTCATAAAAAATATCAGTAGCTGACACTTATTGAGTATTTAGCACTGTACGAAACAGTTTACATGGATCATGTAATCTAATCCTTATAAGTCTAGACGGTTAGTCCTCTTCCCATTTTATGGGAACTGCAGCCTACAGAGATGAAACTGTAAGATCTTACTTTCCGGACACATGGCTGGGAAAGTTAAGCAGCAGAGCTGTGGTCTGAACCCGGATCAGCCGAAACCTAGGCTCTAACCACTATATTGATTTGCTATGACAATTCTCAAAACTTGCTCTGGGGCACACAGCATCAGCATTCCTGGGAATTTCTAAAAATGTGAATTCTCTGGCCACACTTGACCTACCCTGGGAGTGGAGCCCAGCAATCTCTACTTTGGTAAGCCTTGTAGCTGCTTATAAGACACCCTAAAATCTGAAAATCATTGAGCTAGACGGAAAGGAGTAAATGGTGACCACTTATAAGGATTTAGTGTGTGCTCTGTGCTCTCAGGGAATGCAAGAAGGCCCTAAAATAGGTGGAAACAACAAAGAAGGTTGTTGAAAATGAAAATCTTCAGTGGGTAGTAAAGCCAAAAAGGAATTACCTTAACTGATGCATGCAGAAACTGAAAACAGCAATGATGAGCAATTAGGCAATATGTTACACTGAAATCAAGGATCAGAAAATTCTGGAAGGACTAAATGACACAGTTTATTATTGTATGGTAAATGATCATTAATAAATTGTGGCTATTAAAAGAAACTTAAAAACGGGTAATCATGGAAGGAAATGTCAGCTGTAAAATAAATAACTTGAGGTCTTAATCAGGTGGGGAAATTACAGGTGTAAACATGGAATCAAAAGAATGAAAATTAGCAGTGTTATGAAAACATGGCTGAAACCATAATGCTCTTTTCATATAAAATCAAGTTAGTTACAAAGACACCATATGCTGGCTAATGAAAAGTTTGACCTGGCTAACATTTCAACTGATAAAAACAATGAATTTATATAATCTTAGTAGCAGTTTGCTTTGCATTGATCCTCATCTCTGGTGTAGAAACAAGAAAATACCTTGTCAGAATTGCTAAAATCTGAAAATTACTTTCCTTGAAATTTCTCTGGTCCCACTGGTTACACCTTGGGTTTATCTGGCTGCTGACCTCTGCTGACCTGTGACTTTTCTAAAGGGTTGACCCTGCCCATCAGCACTTCCAGAGGACCAGGAGTAGTTCCCAAGAGCTTGTCATCCCAGTGTCAGTCATTCAAGCTCTATAGAGGTTTGCCTTTTAAAAGCAGAATGTGCAGGGACTAAAAAGGGATATTAAGAAGAAAAATACCCATAAGGAAGTATCAAAAGAAAAAGGATTCCAACAGAGACAGCAAAAGCCATTATACAATAAAGTTATGGGTTATTCCATTCATTTGATGGCTACTGATTTGAGGTTTCTTTTTAAAAATCTCTATCAGTCATTTAAGAGGAAGCACATCAGAGATAATGCATTAACTGAAGCTGTCAAAGAAAATATTAACCAGTACAATTGTCTAATCAGACTTTTAAACAGATATAACTTCTTAGGGAAAAAAATGGTATGTTCTCTAACTGTGGGGCACGGCTACAGTGTTTGGACAGGTTCAAGCCTTGGACTGATAAGAGGGCACAGTCCTCTCGTGGCCATGTGCAAGTCCCAGCTTGGAGGGCAGAGCCCTCCCAGCACAATTATAGCCAACGGCTATAGTTGTAAGCTTGAACCTATGGCCCGAACACATGGCCCCACGTGCCTGAGTGATATAGGGTGCAAGTAAACAAAGCTTGATCAGGTGCAAGTAGTTGAATAGGATGGAAACTCACAAGAATGTTGTAAACATCTTGACCACGCCCTTACTTTGCCTCATGGCATCTGTTATAAAATAAAGACAGGGCTTGTGGGTGTTGCTGCTGTCCCTCCATCAGAGAGGCTGCATCCCATGGAGACCCAGCTTTTCTTCCCTTGACTGTCTTTTCTAAGCCTTTCAGCTGCCCCTATGCAGGGTCACTGAACCTGGCAGAGTTGGTGTGGCACTTAATGCATCCTGGGGCTGAGTATGCCATGGCCTTGCCAGCCCGCCACATCTAACTTAATGTTTTACAGCAATTTTCTATTCTCATAGCAACAAAAAAATTGCTAAATTAGCTAAAATGTATTCACTATTTACTAAGAGCTACGAGTCATTGTAAACTTGATTCCTATATTATCTCCTAGATTTTCATAGCAATTATATAAAGTATGTACTATTGTTTCCACTTCCCATTGCATATTTTATTTTATTATTTTTTTTATTTTTTATTAATTTTTTATACATATCTCTCCATTGCCCCCCCTCCTTCCCAGGCATATCCCAACCCCGCAGTGTGTATGTTAATTGGTTATGCTTATATGCATGCATACAAGTCCTTTGCTTGATCTCTTATCTACCTCACCTAACTTTAATCTTCCTGCTGTAATTTCTCAGTCTGTTTGAAGCTTTACTGTCTCTGTATCTATTCTTTTGTTCATCAGTTTATTATCCCCCAATGAGTGCAATCATGTGATGCTTCTCCTTCATTGACTGGCTTATTTCACTAAGCATAAGGCTCTCCAGTTCCAACCAGGTTGCTGCAAATGGTAAGAATTCCTTTTTTTAATGGCAGCATAGAATTCCATTGTGTAGATGTACCACAGTTTTCTGATTCACTCATCTGCTGATGGGCACCTAGGCTGTTTCCAAATTGTAGTTATTATAAATTGTGCTGCTATGAACATAGGGGTGCATAAATCCTATCTGATTGGTGATTGTAATTTCTTAGGATAAATTCCTAAGAGTGGTATTACAGGGTCAAATGGGAGATCCATTTTTAGTTTTTTGAGGAAACTCCATGCTGTTCTCCACAGTGGCTGCACCAGTCTGCATTCCCACCAACAGTGCACAAGGGTTCCTTTTTCTCCGCATCCTCGCCAACACTTGTCGTTTGTTGATTTGTTGATGATTGCCATTCTGACAGGTGTAAGATGGTATCACATTGTCGTTTTGATTTGCATCTCTCAGATGATTAATGACTTTGAACATGTTTTCATGTGTCTCTTGGCCTTCCTTCTGTCATCTTTCGAAAAGGTGCTATTTAGGTCCGTTGACCATTTTTTATTGGATCCTTCATCTTCCTTTTATTAAGTTGTATAAGTTGGCTGTAGATTTTGGAGATTAAACCTTTATCAGTGGTAACATTTGCAAATATGTTCTCCCATACAGTGATCTTTCCTGTTGTTTTGTTGATGGTTTCTTTTGCTGTGCAAAATGTTTTTATTTTGATGTAGTCCCATTTGTTTATTTTTTCTTTAGCTTCCATTGCCTTTGGAGCAGTATCAGTGAAGAAGTTCTTTCGGCATATATCTGAGATTATACTGCCTGTGGATTCCTCTAGTATTCTTATGGTTTCCCTTCTAATGTTTAAGTCCTGTATCCATTTTGAGTTTATTTTTGTATTTGGTGTAAGTTGGTGGTTCAGTTTCAATTTTTTGCATGTATCTGTCAAAATTTCCCAACAGCATTTATTGAAGAGGCTATCTTGGCTCCATTGAATGTTCATGCCTCCTTTGTCAAATATTAATTGAGCATAGTGGTTTGGTTGGATATCTGGGTTCTCTATTCTATTCCATTGGTCTATATGTCTGTTCTTGTGCCAGTACCAGGCTGTTTTGAGAACAGTTGCTTTGTAGTATAGCTTGAAGTCTGGTATTGAGATCCCACCAACTTTATTCTTCCTTCTCAGAATTACTGTAGCTAACCGTGGTCTTTTTTTGTTCCAGATGAATCTATGAAGAATTCTTTCTAGGTCTGTGAAATATGTCGTTGGTATTTTAATGGGTAATGCGTTGAATCTGTAGATTGCTTTGGGTAGTATGGACATTTTAATGATGTTGATTCTCCCAATCCATGAGCATGGTATGCTCTTCCATCTGTTAACATCTTCCTCTATCTCTTTTTTCAGTGTCCTGTAGTTTTCTGCATAAAGGTCTTTTACCTCTTTAGTTAGTTTTATTCCTAGGTATCTTAATTTTTTTGGTGCGATGGTAAATGGGATTGCTTTTTTAGTTTCTCTTTCTATAATTTCACTATTAGTGTATAGAAATACCACAGACTTCTTAGCATTAATTTTGTATCCTGCTACATTGCCGAATTCATTAATTAAGTCAATTAGTTTTGGAATGGAGTCCTTTGTGTTTTTTATGTACAATATCATGTCATCTGAAAATAAGGACAGCTTTACTTCTTCTTTTCCAATTTGGATGCCTTTTATTTCTTCTTCTTGTCTAATTGCAATGGCTAATACTTCCAGTACTATGTCGAACAGGAGAGGTGAGAGTAGGCATCCCTGTCTTTTTCCTGTTATTAGGGGAAATGGTTTTAGTTTTTGCCCATTGAGTATGATGTTAGCTGTGGGTTTATCATATATGGCTTTTATGATGTTGAGGTATGATCCTTTTATTCCCACTTTGCTGAGAGTTTTTATCAAGAACGGGTGTTGGATTTTGTCAAATGCTTTTTCTGCATCAATTGATATGACTATGTGATTTTTATCTCTCAATTTGTTTATGTGATGTATCACATTTATTGATTTGCGGATATTGTATCATCCCTGCATTCCTGGGATGAATCCTGTTTGATCATGGTGTATGATCTTTCTTATGTACTGCTGGATCCATTTTGCTAGAATTTTGTTGAGGATTTTGGCATCTATGTTCATGAGAGATATTGGCGTATAATTCTCTTTCATTATGTTGTCTTTATCTGGTTTTGGTATTAGGGTGATGCTGGTTTCATAGAAGGTGTTTGGAAGTGTTCCTTCTTCTTGATTGTTTTTGAATAGTCTCAGGAGGATAGGTTTTAATTCTTCCTTGAATGTTTGGTATAACTCTCCTGTGCAGCCATCTGGATCCGGGCTTTTATTTGCTGGAAGCTTTTTGATGACTGCTTCAATTTCTTCCATAGTTATTGGACTATTAAGATGTTTGGTTTCCTCCTCATTGAGTTTTGGGAGGTTATATTTTTCTAGGAAAATGTCCATTTCTTGCAGGTTGTCCAATTTGTTGGAATAGAGTTGTTCATAGTATTTTTTAACAATCCTTTGTATTTCCACGGGTCTGTTGTTATTTCTCCTCTTTCATTTCTGATTTTGTTTATTTGGGTCTTCTCTCTTTGCTTCTTGGTGAGCCTGGCTAGGGGTCCATCAATCTTGTTTATCCTTTCAAAGAACCAGCTCTTCATTTTGTTGATCTTTTGAATTGTTTCTTTGGTCTCCAAGTTGTTTATCTCTGCTCTGATCTTCACTATTTCCTTCCTTCTGAGTACACTGGGCTTTTCTTGTTGCTCTCGTTCTAGCTCTTTGAGTTGTAGGTTTAGGTAATTTATTACCATTGTTTCCTGTTTTTTGCAGTAGGCTTGTAGGACTATGAACTTTTCTTTCAAGACTGCTTTCACTGGGTCCCAAAAATTTGTATTGTTGTGTTGTCATTGTCATTTGTTACCATGATGTTTTTTATTTCTTCCTTGATCTCTCTGGTTACCCAGTTGTTGTTTAATAGCATGCTGTTTAGTCTCCATGTGTTTGATTTCTTTCTATTGTTTTTATTATAGTTGATTTCCAGTTTTATGCCACTGTGGTCTGAGAAAATGCTTGATATGATTTCTATCTTCTTGAATTTGAAGAGACTTTTCTTATGACCCAACATATGATCTATCTTTGAAAATGACCCATGTGCACTGGAGAAGAATGTATATTCTATGGCTTTGGGGTGAAATGTTCTGAAGATGTCAATTAATTCCATCTGTTCTTGTGAGTCATTTAGGATTGATGTTTCTTTGCTGATTTTTTGTTTAGAGGATTTGTCCAATGGTGACAGTGGGGTATTAAAGTCTACTATGATTGTATTGTTGTCAATCTCTCCCTTAATATCTTCCAAGAGGTTTGTTATGTATTTAGGTGCTCCTATATTGGATGCATATATGTTTACCAGAGTTATTTCTTCTTGTTGGATTGTTCCCTTTAGTATTATGAAGTGTCCTTCTTTATCTCTTGTTATATCCTTCACTTTGAGATCTAATTTGTCAGATATAATTATTGCAACCCCAGCTTTCTTTTCATTTCCATTTGCCTGAAATACCATGTTCCATCCCTTCACCCTCAATCTGTGTGCATCTCTTTTCCTAAGGTGGGTTTCTTGCAGACAGCAGATATATGGATCATGTTTTCTTATCCAATCGGTTACCCTATGTCTTTTCATTGGAGCATTTAATCTGTTTACATTTAAAGTTATTATTGATAAGTACTTATCTGTTGCCATTTTTAGTCCTTACTCCCGAGTTCCTTCTTCGCTTCTTCTTTCTTTTTATTACAGCAGACCTTTTAACATTTCTTGCATTGCTGGTTTGGTGGTAATATATTCCCTTAGTCTTTTTTTGTCTGTGAAGCTTTTGATTTCACCTTCAATTTTGATTGAGAGTCTTGCAGGGTACAGTATTCTTGGATTCAGACCCTTCCTTTGCATGACTTTGTACATTTCATTCCATTCCCTTCTGGCCTGACGAGTTTCTGTTGAGAAGTCAGTAACTAGTCTTATGGGGGTTCCTTTGTAGGTAATTTTCTGTTTCTCTCTGGCTGCTTTTAAGATTCTTACTTTGTCATCGGTGTTTGCCCATTTAATTATAATGTGCCTCGGTGTCGGTTTGTTGGGGTACATTTTGCTTGGGACTCTGTGAGCTTCTTGGATTTGTGTGGGTTTTTTCTTTTCTATATTGGGGATATTTTCTGTCATTATTTCTTCAAACACATTCTCTAATCCTTGTTCAGTTTCCACTCTTTCTGGAACCCCAATTATGCGGATGTTGTTTTGTTTCATGTTATCCCAAATTTCCCTTAGACACTCCTCTTGCTTTTTAACTTTTTTTTCTAGAAGCTGCTGTACTTGGGTATTTTTTCCTACCGTGTCTTCTAGCTCACTGATGCGGTCCTCTGCTTCGTCTAGCCTACTTTTGATACTTACTATTGAGTTCTTTATAGCAGTGATGTCATTTTTCATTTCTTCTTGTTTATTCTGCACCTTCTCTAGGTTCTTCTGCATTTCTTCTTGCTGCTTCTCCATCTCCTCTTGCGTCTTCTTCATTTCCTCTTGGCTCTTACTCATATAGTCTAATTTGTCTTCCATTGTTTTCAACCACATTATGATAATTTCTCTGAACTCTTTCTCTGGTAGGCTTATTTGTGGTTCTATTTCGTTTACTTCCTTTTCTGGTGAAACCTGCCTTTCTGTCTTATGTGGGCTGTTTCTTTTTCTGCCCATGGTCTTTCTTCTCTGGGTGTCTGGTTATGTAGTTCTCTCTCCTACGTTGATTGAAAGGCACAAATTAGAACACTACCAGGTACAGCACACAAGGCACTGAGTAGAAATGTATTCAAGATGTTAATAATCACAAATAAGGTGACGACCAATGAAGGACAAATTAGGGGTAAATAGAGAAAGAAGAAGAGGAAAATGAGGAAAAAAGAAAAGAAAGAAATGCCAAAATCAAATTGGGAGAGTGAGAAAAAAAAAGATAAATAAATGAACAATAAAATAAAATAAAATAAGAAAATAAAAAGGAGAAGAAGGAGTAGGAAAGAGGAAGAGAAAAAAGTCAGGCAGAAAGGAAAGTGTATAAGAGAGAAAAGAGGAACAAAATATAGATGTCAGGAGACAACTCCAATAGAACAGTCACTAATCCCAATAAAGGCCAGCAACCAGTACCTAGAGATTAAGGCAAATTGCAAATAGCAACTGGTATCGAGGGAGGTGAGGGAAAAGAGAGGTAGAAAACAAAGCAAGCAAAAACCAAAGTAAAACAAGTAGAATAAACTAAAACAATCTCACAAAAAAATTTCAAAAAATCAATATAATCACTTTTCAGGCAAATAGCAACAAAAGGACATAGAGCAAAAACAACTTTTTGGCTAGTGAAGACAAGAAGAGAGAGGTTTGTGTGGACTTGTAGTAGGGAATTTGAAATTAGATATATAAATGGGGTGAAATTTTAACCAGGTAAAGAGAAAAATAGCGAGAATCTAAAGTTGGAAAAGGGAAAGAGAAACAAGACAACAAATTGGGGAAAGTTAGGAGGAAAGTGTTGGCATAAAGTAGAGTTGAGTTGGAGTAAAATTATGCTAAAGGAAAGATGAAAATAGAATGTAGAACTCTAATCCCGAAATAAAATAAAGAGAACACAAAATGACACTTGTGTTTTTTTTCCAAAATGGTTAAGTACTCGTAGTAATTAATAATACTAGTTTAAAACAAAAATGTAATAATTATAAAGGTAAAATCAATTGAGGTGGAAAGAAAAAAATATTCTTTTAATTAAAATATGTGAAAATGAAAAATAAAAAGTTAAAAATTAAAAAAAAAGAAAAAAGGAAAAATAGAATGGTCCTTCACTTCCACTATTATTCTGCTTTGCACTCCTGTTTCCTGCAGGGAAGGCACTGCAGCTCCCTGTGTTCCCCGCTTGGTGTTTTAATCTCTTTATTCTTTTGTGGTTATGCGAGAGTCAATTTGTGCGTCATCCACTGGGTGGCAGTGTTTCAGAATTGATCTCTGAGACAAAGCACAGGACCTCTCTAGGCTGTGCTCAGATCCTGCTACTCTGTGGATCTCAAAGCCAGTTTGTGGGGGTTTTGCAGTCGGGACACTGTAGTAACTCCCAGGCTGTCCCTCTGCCCCAGAAAAAAACAAACAAAAAACGAGTCGTTTTCCAGATCTCTCCTCTGTCAACAGCTCAGAGGGTTTGCCTTCACACTCAGGGATCACGCCCTGACCACCTCTGTGGACCTCTCCAGAGGCAGCTTTCCCGCAGCCCGGCTCCCACAGTGTATGCGTCTCTGTTGTGCGGGTGTAGGAGACCTCACCCTGACCCAGGCGAAATCTGACCCTTCCGGACGCGCACACGCGCACCGCGTGGATCTCTGAATCCGCTGCCTGCATGTCCGTGCTGCCTGGGAAGCCTCGCTCTGGGTCCCCGGCTGCTCTGTGGGTGCCTCCGTCAGCCACAGCTTTCAGACCTCGGCAGACATCTACCTCCCCCTTATCTCAGGCACAATCTGACCTGTCTGTGTGCTCTGTGGATCTCTGGTTCCGCCGCGTGTCTGCGCCGATTGGAGAGCAGAGTTCTGGGTCCCGGGTCCTGGGCTGCTCGATGGGTGCCCAGCCGCCTGCCTCAGAGCGCCGCAGACATCCACCTCCCACTGCAAGATGGCTCAGGCTCTGCGTTCGCGCTGGTGGCTCTGGCCAACAAAAGCCCCGTGGCAGTGGGGCTGCCTGGCTGGGAGAGCCCCTTCCAGCAATTCTCAGCCTTCTCCTGGAGGATAACTGACTCTTAGCTTGCCAACAAACACTCCCAATGCGACTCTCAGCCGCTCTCTCTCCCTCTGCCCAGCGACAAAGCTCCAGATGCATCTGTCTACTCTGCCGCCATTTTCTCCTCTGCATATCTTACATATAAAGACATGTTATGGCAGAGAGTTAAGTTATTCACCAATGAAGGCTCCAAGTACTCTGTCCTTCCTTATACTATGTACAAGCTGTCCCTCCCCCCAAAAGGTGGTGCTCACATTCCCTACTCTTGAATCTGTGCTACGTGTAAGACCAATAGATTGTTAGAAACAAATATTATAAGTATTCTAAGACAGGTATTAAGAAGCTTCTACATCTTGAAGTCTAGCCACCATGTCATAAGGAAGCCCAAGCAGCCATGTGAAGAGGCTCATGTGAAGAATAATCAAGAGCTCTCAGCCAAGAGCCAATATCAACTTGCCATTTGTGTGAATGAGTTATCCCTCCCCACAGAAGCAATTGTTGATACTTAGATCCCTCCCAAGGTAGAGTCAGTGAGGTCCAACAGCAAGCAGAGCCTCCTGCCCCACCCAACTGGGTAGTGATAAAACTAAACAATCTGTGCGTCACATCTAGTCAGTACTTCACTTTCCAGGGAAGCCATGAACCTCCACACCCACTTGCACCAACAAAGTAGTAAGAGGAAGGATGAGGCAACTATGAGGCAAGGCTAGTTGGCACTCCTACCCTACTTCGCCCTGCCCTTCAGGTGAGTCAGTCCTCTCCTTTGCCACTTTCTGGACTCAGCAGAGCATGGTCTTACTCCACCACGGGGAGGCAATAAGGCAGTGGGAATTGATGCCTCACTTTCTCTGAGAAGGCGTTAGGACTAAGTGGGGAGCTGAACTTCCACCCCTCCCACTTGCAAGGAAGCAGTGACAGCCAGCTCTCCACTCTGGCATTGCCTGAGCCCAGCAGGAAGCCAGACATATATGCCCATTCAGTTCGCAAACTATACCTCAACAAGGGTACTATCTTCTGTTAAAAAAGCTTAAATAGAATCCAGAGTCACATAAAATAATATCCAAAATGTACAGGATATAATTAAAAATTACTTATCATATCAAGAACCAGGCAAATCACAACTTAATAAGTAAAGACAATCCACAGCTACAACACTAAGATTAAAGAGATATTGGAATTATCTGACAAGGATTTTAAAGCAACTTTCAGAAAACTATAAATTGCCTTGAGATAAATGGAAATATAAAAACAATTACCAACATTATCTCTTAGGCTAAGAATATATAACTAGCAACTATGGCTCTGCCACCTTTTCTCCCTCAAGGTACACACGTTTTTTTGCTCCATAACAATATAAATGTTGTATGCAGCTGAAAATATGTATATGCTGGCTCTCATTTTCCAAGGAACCTAAGAAATTATTATGCAATGGAATTTTCCACAGAACCCACACCACTAGTTGACCCATGAGCTGGACCCAGGCCATCTGAAGCTATTCCCCCGCCCTTGTCCTTGGAATGTATGTTCTTCTAAGTGTTCCTGCACCAAGAGCTGTTTCAAAGACATAGCCTTTAGAGAGCAAGGTGTTGTTGAGACCATCTGGATGGAAAACATGACTGAATCTATTTAATGCCTTTATATAGACTTGTAGGATTCTGGCAGGCAGGTGTAGGCATGGACTCGCCTTGCAGCAACCCAGAGGAGCCTCCTATGTAAGTTTCCCTGCTTCCTGACACAGCCTCCCAGTCTGGAACCCTCAGCCTCTTTCTTTCATCTCTCCTTGTTCTCCATGTAGGAGGGCCAGTTTCAGATTCTACCAGGGAAAATTTTCCAGGCTGCAAACAAACAGATGCACAACATTTACTTATTTTATATTAGTTGCTTACCAATTTCCCTTCAATTTCATCCTATGTATTCACTTGCTTAACTCCTGTCTCAAAACTAAAAATCCTCTAATAAAAATGCCCTACAATATGATAAATAGAAGAAATACTGAGTATTTATTACTGGATGTTGACTTTTATTTACCCTTGACACTGACAAAAATGTACTTTCTTTTTTCTGAAGAAAAAAAAATTGTCAACTTTTTTACTGTGGAATAGAAAAAAACTGCCTTTGGTAACCATCCTTCCTCTAGGCTTCAGGTTTCCATAGTAGGATTCGAGATGTCCCCAAAGCCTACCTTTGCCTAATTCCTGACATAAAGCCTGAAATTCCACAATCATAATCTTTGTGTATTAAGCACTTTTTTAATCTGCAGGCTCTTCTCTCAAAATGAAAATACTCTATGAGGAGATGCATCTCAGTGAAGGATGCCTGGTTAGATCTCAGAACACATGAGCACCATCGGACCTGACTGCTCCATGTAACTTTGGACAAGCCCTTTTTTGTGATTAAAATATTTTTTTATTTATTTTAGAGAGAGAAGAAAGGAGCAAGAGAAGGAGGGAAAGAGAGATAGAAAGAAAGATTTATTGTTTCACTTATTTATGCACTCATTGGTTGATTCTTGTATGTGCCCTGACTGGGGGATTGAATGTATAACTATTTGCAAAGGATGGATAATACACTTACTGATCCACGTGACAGAGCTAAGAAAAAAAAACAAAACATATGTGGATACTTGATACAATACAATGAACTATGCAAATACAAGTGATTACTATTAGATAATTTTTTGTAGAGTTTCCCAAAACTTAGTTCTCATATCAGCACAAACTTCTTAGTAATAACAACATACAGGTAGAATTTTAGGGGCTACCAGAGGCTAGTAGGCATATCAAAAGGAGTTACAGAACCA
This sequence comes from Lasiurus cinereus, assembly GCA_011751065.1. Lineage (NCBI taxonomy): Eukaryota > Metazoa > Chordata > Mammalia > Chiroptera > Vespertilionidae > Lasiurus > Lasiurus cinereus. The sequence continues at coordinate 8,979,244 of JAAGEH010000389.1, forward strand.
TTTTGCTACATTGCAAGTTGCCTCTGCAGAGGTGTTGGGTTAAAATAAATGGTTCTTGCAACAAGTTCAGTGAAGTGTACTCTCAGAACAGAGAGGAGGCCTGGAGCAAAATGTGCTATTTGTGCACATGATACACGGATATGGAAAATCTCCGAAAGTATTCAAAATTGGAGACCTTCCTCTGCTAACACTACTCCTGGAGTAACTCCTTTTTGTTAAAAAGTTGTTCTCTGTTCTAAAGCCTCAATACCTAAAAGGCTGCAGAGGTGTCAGGAAAAAGTACTAGAAAGAATATCCAAAGGCCCGATTTAAATCTGATTCTACTATTCACTGTGTGTCCAAGATGGAGCAGGTCTCAGCCTCCTTAGAAAGCTGAGCTGAATTCTATATGAATTTACATCTATGGTAAGGAGACTTCTTTCTAATTTGCTTCACTCTTGTTGGCAGCTGCTTTTATACAAAAAAAAAAAATTATTGGTCTTGGGAACTATTTACTGATACTGAGTTGAATTTTCTTGCAGCCAAACTCTATGTAACAGCACTCAAAGTAGTGACTCACACTAGTTTCACAAGTTGTATATGTGTGGATTCTGATAATTTTGTACTCTGTAGGGGAGGAAGAAACACAATTCAAGTTGAGAAAAAAATTATCCTCAAAAAATGTTTCATTATAGCAATTTTTGAAATCTTTGTTAGAGTTTGAGATGGTGCTGAGGTGGTAAACCAGGCCAGATGACAATGGAAAAGCTCTGATTTAGCGGTCAGAAAGCCCAAGTTGCCCAGGTTTGGTTCAGTAGATAAGAGTGTTGGCCTGCAGACTGAAGGGTCCTGAGTTCGATTTCAGTCAAGGGTACATGCCTGGGTTGTGGGCTTGATCCCCAGTAGGGGGCATGATTCCTTCTCATCATTGATGTTACTCTGTCTCCCTTTCCTTTCTGCTCTGAAATCAATAAAAATATATTAAAAAAGAAAGAGAGAGAGAGAGAGAGAAAGGAAGGAAGGAAGGAAGGAAGGAAGGAAGGAAGGAAGGAAGGAAG
>JAAGEH010000389.1:8980290-9020010 GCA_011751065.1 Lasiurus cinereus
AAGGAAGGAAGGAAGGAAGGAAGGAAGGAAGGAAGGAAGGAAGGAAGGAAGAAAGAGAAAAAGAAAGCCTAAGGCGAATCCTGGGTTACCCACTAGTTAGGTGACTTTTACACAACTGTAAATTAGATAAAATTCAGCCTCAGATCAGATTTCCTAAAATTATTAAAAATAATGCAAAGACTGTCCTTGCACACATGAGGAAGTAAAAGTCGTTGCCTTTATCGTGACAATGGCTGTGATGGGGGTGGGGGTGAGAGTGGGGCAGAGGGCAAAGAGGGAGCATAGAAGGAGGAGATTGATCCTTTGCACCTGGATCAGCAAAGCCATCCTCAGCTCTGTAGACCTTGTAGGACAGACTGGAAACCTGCCATTTAGTTCAAGAAATGGCTTCTTTACAAAGGACCACAGATGCCTTGTAAGAGGCTGAATGGTCCCAAGGGTTTCTCTTGAATGCTGTTTCTCATGAGGAATAACAAAAGGCCCGTATTCCAATTTCTGGGACCCAGGATGACAGTCATAGCTAGTAACAACCACGAAAACCAGCACCACATATTTATTTATTGAGTCCTTTCTTTATAAGCCAAGCACTGTACTAAGTCCTTTATGTACATTATATTATTTAACTTTTTCTTCAATTTTGTATGAGAGGCATTATTACTCCATTAAAAGATTAAAAACTCAAGGCTTACTCACTATTCTGCCTTATGTGATGCACTAAAATACTTAGCCTTCTTAATACTTAACCCAGACGTCCCAGCTGCTAGGAATTTATGATCATTGCATAATTAGAATTTCAAATTTAGGGCAGTGACTAGGAATTACTATCATTCATTATGTGACCTTACAGAGGTATTTACTATAATAAATTCTCTGTACTACTTTTTGGAGAAGTCTGCAATCTTCTTAAGCAGAGTCACACATATTTAAACAGAAAAGAAATACAAATGAGCTATATCCTCAATAAATAAGAAGGTGCTGGAGTTAAGTAAAATTCCAAATATTATCACTGAAAAATATACATAAAAACGGTGTGTCAGACACAGTTGTAATTATCTCACATTATTATTTAATCTGCACAACAATTCCATGAAAATCCCTATTTTATAGACATGGAAACAAAAGAAGTATAAATAACTAATTTTGAAAGAGTTAATTAAACATCAAGGACAGGAAAAAACCTTTAATAAGAACACAGAACACATGAAAATACAAGAATCAGTCTTCATTTTTAGTTCAAAACAATAACAAGAACAACATAAAAGTTGTGCCTTGACTGAGGGATATTAATGATCAATTTGCAAATAAATCAAGTTTGTATATCCCAGATATGTTAAAATTCATACCATTAAGCCAAAGTCATCCAACTCCTTCATTTTGCTAAGCTTTAGTCATCAGAGGTCCTGGACATTACAGAAATTGCAAAGACTTGCGTCTTACCATTATTTGGTCTTAGACCTCCTCTACACTTTTCTGTAATCCTGGAATTGTCTCAGACACATCACCTAGGTTTCATAATATATTTAATTAATTCTTGGTTCTTGATTTCCATGTAAAACTCATCAAATGGGTTGTCATACCATCATTTATGGCATTGGTGATGTGCATGATGTCATCTGGCTATTCATAGTTAATCTCCTCTTTTTAAATAATTCAGTACCTGCTTCTGTTGTTTTTAATAAGATTAACTGAAGAGAACAAGGCCTTTTTTTTTTTAATAAATAATAGTTTAAATATCCCCCAAGTGATCTTGAATCTGTGAAATCCACTGCCTGCCTTTTGTAATTCTTAACTGGAATGCTTTAGTTTAATAATACAGGACATAGCCAGAGTGATGCTCAAGTTCACCATTTGCAAATGAAATAAAACAGATTTGTCACAAATTAGCAAATTTCCCTTCTGTTTTCCATAGAAATTGGGCTAATTTTCATATACATGTTCCACAAATATAAATATTAAGTGCTTACTAAAAGCCAGGCAGTGCTCTAGGCTCTGGAGATATAAAGATGTTTAGTTCAAATCCACAAAGAACTAAATAACACAGGGCACCAAAGCCACTCAGGGGCCTGCCATTCAAAATTCTGGATTCTGTGTTATAATCTATCACTCACATTCTGTTTCAGCCTTTCCGAGCCCTGACCTCCCTTCTCCTGTTCTACTCTTCCACTGCTGAACTGGAACAAAGGTGGCTGGAAATGAAACCAAACCTCAGCTGTAACCAAAGGCACAAAGATCAAAGTTGGCAGCTACCCTGAGGTTCAGGATTAAGAGACTTCTTCTTTAAGATCAAAATTCCAGATGATCCAAATATAGGCAAATGAGCCCCAGTAGAACACTCAGCTTTCTGTGCTGAATCCAGGAAAGAAGCAAGAAATCACCACAGAAGCAACTTGGGTCTCTCTGTTTCCAACCCCGTGGGCTCAATGCTAATTGCCTACCTCAACAGTGAGATCGCATTTCAAAATATGGTCAAACACAAAACAGCCAAGTCAATCAGGCATTAACTATTCAAGCACAATTATCCCAACACATGCCCAAGTATCAGCAGTGAGGCAGCTTAATTTGGGAGCAGCTCAGTAATCATCTCTCCAGGCAGCTGAGATTTTAACCTCTCCCTTCAGGCCTCCTGTTGGGGGGCAAGGAGGGGGTGGGGCGTGAGGAGGGCTGGCTGCCTCAGCGGAAGAGATCACAACAGGAGTGGACACCCCCTCACCCTTCCACACTAAGTTAGGGGCCTCATTTAAATGCATGCCAAAGGTGGGGGAAGGGAAAGTGCAGAAGGTCTGCAGGAGCCCCCATTGTTGGGGAGAGGCGTGTGGAGCAGATGGTGAGGCTGGTCACTCAGTCTGGCTGTCAGATGCTCTCTGTCAGGTCCCCTAGGGATCGAGGGGCTTTCTTTCCAGCCTGGGATTGGGTCCCATGTGTTTTCTCCATGAAGTGAAAGCTCCATTTCTTCCCCGCCCCTCAGGCTTCCAGGAGGCTAAGTTGCCTGGTCCTTCCCCCCACACTTTCCTTCTGCTGCTTCTGCTCTTTCTGGATCAGCTACTTCTGAGCCTCCAAGGGCCCACACGATGCAGAGAAAAGCGAGTGATTTCCTTTGTCTCTAATTGATGCTGCACTCTCTCCCAGCAGCTTCTGACTGGCACATTCACTCTGTTATTTAACAAATTACTCCACAGTCCGCTTCAGGACTACTGACATTTACAGCTAACCAACCCCTACAGTTAGGGGTATGTGGTAGCTGACTTTCCTAGTCTTCCTTCTTCCTTTTATTTCAGTCCTGCAATGCAGAGCATCTATACCATAGGCCTTCTGTTCTTTGGTTTGGATTTATGCTCACCTTTCATAATATGTGAGGGTCTAAAAAATAAATAAATGAATATAGGTTATAGACACAACCCTTTTTTATTTTTATTTATGTATTTTAAATCTATTTTTATTGATTTTTAGAAAGGAAGGGAGAGAGAGAGAAAGAGAGAGATAGAAACATTAATAATGAGTGAAAATCACTGACCAACTGCCTCCTATATGCCCCACACTGGAGATGCAGCCTGCAACACAGGCATGTACCCTGACCATGAATTGAAACGTGACCTCATGGTTCATAGTCAATGCTCAAATCACTGAGCAAGTCAGGCCAGGCACACCTTTTTTAAATACACTAAGACCCACTGAGATTAAAGCACATTTAAAAAAACTTTTTGATTGATTTGAGAGGAGAGAGAGTCACAAAGAGAAAAAATCATTAATTGGCTGCCTCCTGTACATGCTCCTACCCTGAATCAGTTCTCAACCTTTGGTTATGGGATGACATTCCAACCAAGGGAGCCACCCATCCAGGGCCAAGCACAACTCTGATTTGTGTTCCTAAGGGACAAACAGAGTCAGCTTTTTTACAGTCATGTCTGTCTGTAAAGCATTAGCCGTTGTACATATATTTTGGCCTCAACACCTGCTCCCTTTTGAGATTACACACAGCTTATGCTAAGGCAGCTATTCCTTGAAGTTCTCAGTTCAGATTTATTTCAGCTCAGGGTTTTGTTAAATTTGTTTTAGTTTTAAAACCATACCAACAGTCCAGCAGCTAATGATGCCTATTGGAGCTGGACAAAGTCAACATTAGCCCAGAGACACTGATGTCCATCGGTGGGGGGCAAAGGTCAGTCAGAAATATCATTTATTGCCCTTCATGTGCCTGAGATTAATTTTTTTTCTCCCAGGGATGTTCTCTGGGCATATACGCTTTAATGTTTCATTTTTCACTCATCATGTTTATCTCTTCTACCCAAATTGTGAAAGCTGCGAATTCAGAGACTGTAGTATTCATATTTATTGGGTCAGAATTCAATATTGTCCCTACATCAAAGCAGCTCAATCAATTTTGACTAAATGAATAAAATTTTAATATGGTAGAAGTAAACAAAAGGAAATGTAATGACATTTGAAAGAAGAAAGAATAATCTGATAGTCAAACATTTATTTTATACCCCAAATATTTCAGATGATACTCCTGTAGGCTACATTAAAAACCACATTTTACTTGGAAGTGAAATGGCTATGAGAAATTTAAAAAGAAAATGGGAAATCATTAAATCATCATGGTTCTAAAACATCCAAGAACTGGAAACATCCAAGTGCTAATGTCCCATGGAGACAGGCCCACCAACTGGCAATGTGCACCAGACGTTTTGCAAGAAGTGTAGCGGACACACTTGCAGAGGCTGGAGCAGGAGCTTAACCTGGCCTCTGAACCCCAACCCACACCCTGTGTGAGCCCTTTGCAGAAAGGGGTTGCAATGCAGGAGCAGACATGTAGGTTCATGATGTGTTAGTGCTGCCTTAGTGCCCAGTGTGATACAGACAGGGGTAGGAGCCAACCCCTTTCCCCTAAACAGCAAGGTCATGGACCCTGGGGATATATAGCTCTCAGAGCATCGGAGATGGCATCCCTGGGCACTAATGTCAAACTTCTCCTGTAGTAGAGTTGGAAGTAAGACACTATCAAGTGGCTTCCCAGCATATCCATATAGGTGGAGGGATGAAGAGAGAAGATAGGAAGAGATGGATGCATCTCATGTGGGAGAGAAGTGCAAACATCCCTAAGAAAGTAAATACTGGTTAAAAATGAGTAGCCTATACATTCTCCTTTGGAAAATAGAATCAAAGCCAGGACACATTGTTTATGCATACTTAAACACACATTTTTTTCACTGCATATAAATAGAAACACCAGAAATGTGTACAAGTAACAAAGCACCCTCCAATTTGAAATCATAAAATACTCTGCTTAGAGATGGGTATTTCTTAATCTGTGTTCTATCATTTTCCTAAGAAAATCTCCTCTAATCCATTCAGTCTGATATTTTTGTACCTCTCTCTCTCTCTCTCTCTCTATATATATATATATATATATATATATATATATTGTTTGAGAAAGAATCAGAGACTATAAACCAGAATTGACAAATGCATCATGAGCAAACTGACATCATCCCTTCCTATACCCATTACACACCTACTGAGTCAAGACCTTGATTGCACCCTTAGAATCCAGATAAAGCACAATATACTAGCAGCTTCTATCAACAGATTCATGCTGCTATTTGAGATTACTCCTATTTGCCACCTTCATTTTAAAGATATTAATGATGTATTCCAAGCATTGGAGCACAGGAAATGAGCTTTGCTATGCAACTATTACCAGGAACTGTGGCTGGTTTCCACAAGGAACCATGGGATACAGCCTGGGGTTTGGGGTTAAGGGATCATCATGGGAAGAAGAACCTGCTCAGGTGGCAACTTGGTGAATTTTCACTTGTCTCAGGATGTGTCTCCATGGTGCTGGGGAGTATTATACTGCACTGAGGAAACTAAGGAGGCCTAGGATATGTTCTAATTAGGTAGTTTCTCAGGATTGGTAGGGTATAGGCTAAGAATTGGATAACATTTTCCGTGGCCATTTTCCTGGAAGTGATAAGGGAAAGCATTGGAGTGTGTTTCCTTTCTCCTGGAACATGACCTTCACAGAGAGTGAGGGCCTTCAGTCAGAATGCTAATACATGTGTAAATGCATCTCAGAAACTAGCAGAACAATACTAGCACAGTGTGCCCTGGTCAGGGGCATCTGCCCAGCCTTTCTTCACACAGCCCAGAATAAGAAACTTGAAGAGCAAGTTCCTGTGTTGTATGTTTTCATGTAGGAATTTCCTCCTTTGATTCTCACAATGACCCTACAAATTATACCCATTTTAAAATAAATACACTAAGACCCACTGAGATTAAAGCATCCACAGTCACAGAACCTGAAGGGGCTAAATCAGGATTCAGACCAGGTCCTTCACAACAGAACCAATGTTCTCTCCCCACACACTGTAAACCTACTAGAAGACCTTCAGGACCAGGGATGCCCTTTTATTTTTATTCTCTGGCCCGACGTTATCCTTATCCATGGCCAACCCTGGCTTTTCTGTGTGTCAAGGCTGAATCTGTAATAGAACAGAGAAGGCCCGCCTCTATAGCTTTACTCTACAACAGAAGGGAATTCAAGGCACTTTTCTCTGAGGTTTCATTCCCTGGTCCAGGAAGTGCATAACCAGGCTAGTAAGAACCTCAGTTGTGGAGTCTATTTTTGCTTGTTTTAAACCAGAAACAGAAATGATTATATTAAAAGTATAAATATTCTCGATTTGTTCATTGGTGGGACTATGAAGTAGAAGTAAAATCATTCTCTGAGATTTCAACTCTTCCATCAACACATGTGCTCTGGGTTGAAATTAACATTTAACAGCAGGTATGAAACAGTATCAACCAAGGAGAATGGGCAGGTCTTGGGAGCTCCCTTGCTGTTCCAGGCATCATGAACCCTGGGGAAATGTAGTAGGATGTGGGGTGTAAGGAGAGGACACAAAGCACTGACAATTTACCTATTAATAAGAATGTTTTTCAATATTTATAAATTGGTGGGGCCAAAAAGATGGTAACACAGTGGAACATCGGCCCTGGTTATGCTTCTTAAAATGTGACTTAAGGACAACCTGACTGAATATTTTAACATGCTCAGAACTGTGTGTTGCACAGAAGAGGGGTACTGTTAGCCACAGAGCATGGAAGTGGAGGCAGATTCTGTCCTAATGCTGACCCAGAAGACACTTTGGTCTATTGTGCAGGACTACAATGGTGGAGAGAGACTCAATGGCTCTTGGAGTCTACATCTGTTTCAATAGTCGAGCTACATCACTAATCCCCTCACTCTGCTGCCATATCTATTTCTAAAAATGTATCTTGTTTGGACTTCCATGCTGCCTTTTCTCTGTGAAACAGCTAAGATGAAGACATTTTTATACAACCAAGTGCATGCTGAGCTAAGTTAAAGGAAGTAGTAGATGTCTGTTATATCACTGTTTTCAGCAAATTTCCCCAGCTGTAAGTCAAATAATTAACAAATATATTGGGCAAAACTACATTCCTACATCTTTTAGGGAAAAGACTGATCTCACCATGCCTTGTATGTTTAACTGGGAGAGTCTCAAAAGAACTATTAGAGAGATGCCAGCCAAGTTTCACATTAAACATGACAGCTATAAGGAAAAAGAAAAGAAGACAAGTTCAATTATCTCTCAAGTGCTGGGAAGGCCAAAGTGTAAACAGGTTCAAAGAGGGGTGAATAAGTCCATGGATGTTAAATCTGAGAAGGCTGTTGTCTTCTCAGGTCCTTTGAGATTTATGTGCTAGATATTGTCTTTTAAAGATGGTGCCATCAACTGTTATTACATTAATCCCTCTTATCCATGGGTGATACATTTCAAGATCCCCAGTGGATGCCTGAAACCCAGGATAGTACCAAACTCTAAGTATACTGTATTTTCCCCTATCCATACCTATGATAAAGTTTAATTTATAAATTAGACACAGTAGGAGATTCATAACAATAACTAATAATAAAATAGAATAATAATAATATACCATAACAAAAGTTATGTGAATATGACTTTCTCCCTCCCTGCCTCTCATAAACTCTATATCTTCCAGCCTAAATCTATTCCTGAATTTGTGTAACCATCTCTTACTTGCAGTATCACTCATTTCAGGGGATCCTTTGATAAAGTCTTTGACATGTTTTCTGTTCATGTCTTACCTAGTACATCCACAAATTTAATGCCTTTTGCATTTTAACTAAGCACTTATCACACACTGTGGTCATAACTTTTGCATTTTGAGGTATGACAACAAAAGTAGCACAAATTTATTTTTTCTTCTTCACAATTTCATAGGTAGAAAATTTGTTCTTACTGTAGATCTTAGCAAACCCAGCATACAATATTTTTTCTTTCCTTAGTAAGTTCAGAAATTTCACCTTTTCACTTAAAAGAAAGCACTTCTACAGCTTCTCTATGGCATATCCAAAGTGCCAGCATCACTACTCTTGCCCTCTCGGGCCATTACTGAACACAAACTGCGACACCAGGACAGTCTCTCTGATAACACAGACAGCTATAAAGTGACGAAGGGTAGTAGGGTCTACAGCCTAGATACACAGGACAAAGGGATAATTCATAGCCTAGGCTAGACAGAGTGGGATGGTGTAAGATTTCATCCCGCTACTATGAATGATATGCAATTTAAAACTTATGAATTATTTCTGGGGTTTTCCATTTAATATTGTTTGACTGTAACCATGGTAATTGAAACCATGGAAAGTAAACCAGCAGATAAAGGGCTACATTAGGCTGGTTGAAAAATCAATCCGACCCACCTGATGGTATCCCATGGGACTGTGGAGGTCAGCTACAGTCTAAGTGTCTGCTAAGACTAACCCCATACCCTCGTTTCTACTCCCCCAATCTCTAAGTGTACCAAATATGATGGGATATGGAAGGGCTGGGGCAGTAAAGAACAAATAGGCCATTGCTGAAGATCTCTGCTTGTAGCAGGATGACAGGTGGTTTGTAAGAATCTCCCCCAGCTGGCAACACTAAGTTGAGAACTCAGAAATAGCCACACTGTCTCTTCAACAGTCCCTAGAACACAAAGTAGGTAATTCATAGGAACCTACTGGAAGCTCCTGCAGGCCTCCAGTCTGCCATCCATTCACACATTTCCCTAAACTTCCTCTGGAGTATGATGGTGTCTTTTTCCATCCACCTCCTGAATCACATAGGCCACCTCTCATTGGCCAACTCTAACTTGGAACTACATGGATAATAGGATCCTGGGAAATGTGGTTCCAAACTTCTCCCCCATATACAATGGAAGTGATTTCAAGCTGACAACAGAAAACAGAAAACAGCACAACACAGTAGAGGCCATGCTGCTGAATACATGAATATTCTGAAATAGCCACATCTTTATATAGTCTTTTACAAACTAGTCAGGAATGTCTAATGTTCTGGAGGCTCAGGGACAGAATCTTATTTGGGGACTTTCTAAGAGAAGGAACCTGGCTGATTCCTAAAACCCGGTGGTTCTCAAACTTAAGAAAAAAGAAGAATTGGAAGAAATGATGCTTTTTGCAACATGCCATGTTCTGCCAAACACCTTATGTTTCTTAAAATAGTACCATAGAGAACTGCTTAAGATGAAACATGAACAATTTTACCAGGAGAAAAATTCTGTACGTAGAACTGGGAGCCCACATATTCCCAAAGAAACAAGCTGTCAAACTAAGCATGATCAACGGTTCAATTAATATGCATGTGTGGCTTGTTCCTTTCTTTGGTCATCTGCTAGGACTTGCTACCAAACAAATGGTAACAGACATCAAAGTTTAAGGATGAATTTTGGGAGAAAATTTGAGAAGATTATTTTCCCTAAATGATAGGTTTTATTCCCCCTACAAACTTTAAAAGGATTCCCACTGCTGTACACTAACACCAGGCCACCTCAGCCCAATGTGCCACTGAGAAGTTTATTATGATGCCATGGATTTGGGTCAACCACTTGAAACAGTAATAAAGTATAAGCCTAACAAATTTTAGAAGGTGAAGAAATGGTAATAACTTGCCAACCAATTACCCCTAGTAACCTGCTGCTACTAGAAACAACATTTTCTTTGAGGATTTCAAACCTGGGATTCTATGCCTGCACATCTGTAGACATTCTGTGCCAGAATGTCTGATCAATGGCTCAAAATCATGGAAATTTGCTAAACTAGTACAAATGCAAGCAACCTATCCTTGAAACCCAATGTAAACCCTAGTTATTCTGCATGGACTAATATTTACTCCTATCTGGTATTATATAATAGAAAAAAGGGGTCTTCTACAGGGAAAACAGAAAAAGAATAGACCTTTATGACTGAGAAAGGCAGAGAGAGAGAGAGAAGAGAGAGAGAGAGAGAGAGAGAGAGAGAGAGAGAGAGAGAGAGAACATTTACATTTTTAGCAGATCAAGGGCATGCCCTGGAGTTTAGACACTGAGGTTTCTTCTCCTTCCATGACTTACCTATTGGTACTGAGGGAGAAACGAGAGAGTCCCTCTCCTAAGAGTTATAAAACTTGCCCGGGGGTAGGGTAGGCCTCTGAAAAACATGGGGATGGGACCCTAACTCTTTCAAAATGAATGTCCAATATATTTATTTAAAAACGGTGTGGCAGAAACTGGTTTGGCTCAGTGGATAGAGCATCAGCCTGCGGACTGAAGGGTCCTGGGTTCGATTCCTGTCAAGGGCACATGCCTTGGTTGCGGGCGCATTCCCAGTGGGGGGGTGTGCAGGAGGTAGCTGGTTGATGTTTCTCTCTCATAGATGTTTCTGACTACTTCTCTCCCTCTCTGTAAAAAATCAATAAAATATATTAAAAAATATGTTTAAAATGGTGTGATGGATTGTCTTGCCACAACTAAAACCAGATGATGGAAAAGGACATCATGCACCTCAGAAAGGAAACTCTCCTGAGGATAGGGCTCTGGATTGGGTGAACCAGATGCAACAAAGGAGTGGAATTCAGTGGAGTTACAGGCAAGTCATTTACTGTGTATACTATAATTTGAACCACCTCTGACCCTGCCAGCCTTATTTCATGATAACTTCTTATTACTCTTAGGATAAGTCCTAAGCTCCTTACCATGGCCTACAAGGTCCTAAATGGTTGGACCTCAACCACCAGTCCAGTCTCCTGGTGATCTCCTCCTTATCCACTAAGCGCCAGCCGCACTTTCTTAGTGTTGCTCAAATAAATGAAAATTATTCCAACCTCAGGGGCTTTCCATGTGCTATTTTCTCAATTCTCCATTTTCCCAGCACCTTTTAAACGATCAGACTTTTCCTAACCCCATGTAAAAGGACTTGCATCACCCCAACCTAGCCAATCTCTTTTCAATTTCTCTCCTTTAATTCCTTCAGAACACTTATCAACATCTGAAATCTGAAAGAATGTATATACTTTTAAAAATCTGCCTTTACACTAGAACATAAGCCTATGAAAATGAAAATCTGCTCTTCCTAGATAATGACATTAATGAGTTGAAAAAATTTACCACCAAGAGAGAGAACTCTTAAAGCCACACATACACCCTCAACTAGTTGTTCATTTATTCTTTCATTCACTAAAAAAACAGCATTTATTAATCACCTGCCCTGTGCCAAACACCAGGGATGCAGTAATGAACCAAATCCCTGTCCTTTTAGAGCTTATATTATAGCATGCAGAAATAACCAATAAATAAATATGATATAAAGGGTACTATGAAAAAAGTTAAAATGGGTATGAAACAAAGATGCTTAAAATGGTATTTTTGTTCATCAAAGGCTTTTCTAAGAAAATGACATTTAGCAGAGACCTAAAGTAAATGAGGAAGCTATTATATAATACCAGACAGGAGTAAATATTAATCCATGCATAATAACTAGGAAATGCAAAGGCCCTGGGGTGGGAGTAGCAAGGATGTCCAGGTGGCTGAGTGAGTATGAAGGGGACAGAGGTAGTTAATGATGTTGACTGGTTAGCAGGGCCAGACTCACAGAGAGAAGCTGTGGAGGCTTACATTTAGCTCTTAGGGGAATCAAAGAATCCCTGGGAGAGTAGGAGCATGAGGCCTGGCCTATCTCAATCTTTTTGGGACTTCTAGAGTTTCAGCATGAATCTCATTACTTGACCAGATGTCCACATTCATGGCAGGCAGCCTTCAGGGCTGCATCAGACATTTTATTCTCCTGGGAAGATACAGCAAGTAAGTAAGAAAGAAGGTTCCTGGGCACAAGTGTTACACCCCGGGTTCCACAGGGAAATTTGGGAAAGAAAACAGGTGGAAGTAAGACCCTTTTGGATTCAACCGTTAAGGAAACCATTAACGATTTGACCTATCTCAGATAGATTACTGAGAACTGATTATTTGTGAAATATCTGCATCAATGGGTTTGCATGTTCATTAATATGTGTGTGTGTGTGTGTGTGTGTGTTTGTGTGAACACATGGTATTAAACCTCATGGATATTTGATGTCTCAGTGGGAATAAACCTGGGGTCCACACCATGTCTTTCATTTTACATGGAGGAAGTTAAGGTCCAAAAAATTGAAGTCACTTGCCTAAATGCGCATTACTGTTCAAGAGCTGAGGCCCAGCTCTGTCTGTCTTCCCATAGCTGAGCTCCCCCAGGACACAGTTCCAGCTTCTGATAAACGCATTCAGTCCACATGGCTTATTCATAGGACATACCCACCCAAGGAAGAGAGCCAATGAAGCAGAAGGAAGAACTCTTTGATCTGCTGTCTTGGTGCCACGGAATCCAACAGGACAACTTATTGCAGTGGCGAGCATTTTATTCCTGCTCTGTACCACATTGCTACTTCCTTCCACACTTTGAGGCTATTCAGGAATTTGCTGACAACACAGAATTCCAGAGAACAGAGATCCCATTATCAGACAAAGCAGAGTTTAATATTTGCTTGATTTTCTTTTCCTATAATTTCCCTTCAAAACAGAGTTCTGCCAATTTAGCCCACATTACCTGACTGTGGCTGGCTGAAGGGTGCACAGTGCGTATGTGTTTGTACCTATATAGGGGTCACTGGCATCTGATTACTCACTTAGCATGAGCCTGCCTTCCCTGAGGATTTTAGTAAGGATAAACCAGGATGGAAATGGCCTAAACAATATGATCACCTTCTCCCTATTATCACAAATGTTTAGTCAACGTAAATCTGGCTACTTCTCAAGGATATACTGGAAGCAGAGGTGATGCTACTCAAAGAGTACCGAGGTTCCTCTCTTTCACAATGCTCTCCCGCCCCGCAAATATTATTAAACTTCAGTGTTCTCTTCTTCATTTTTTCTCTTCCCATTTCTCTCTTTTCATGGTATGTTATCAGGGTATTCCAGAGAAACAGAACTAATGTGATATACAGAAATATATAAAAGGAGATTTAGCAGAGGAGTTGGCTCATGTAATCATGGAGACGGAGAAGTCCCACACTTGACCACCTGCAAGCTGGGGACCCGGGAAAGTCAGTGGTATAATTCCATGCAAGTCCTAAGATCAGAGAACCAGGGCTGCTAATGATAAAGCTCCAAGTCTGAGGCCGTAGGCCTGAGAATCTGGGTGGGGAGATATGGGGCTAGGGACAGGCAGCTGATATAAGTCCAGAATTCCGAAGGCCAGACAACCAGGAGCTCCAATGTCCAAGGACAGGAATAGATGGGTGTCTCCATTCAGGAAAGAGAATTTGCCTTTCCTCTACCTTTTTTGCTTGATTTGTCCCTCAATGGATTAGATGATGCCCACTCACACTGGGAAGAACAGATCTTCTTTACTCTGTGTACTGACTCAAAAGTTAACCTGTATCAGAAATTCTTTCACAGATGAGCTCAGAAATAATGGTTTACCAGCTATTGGGGTATCCCTCTACCCAGTGAGGCTGACATAAAATTAACCATCCCACGTGAGCCTCTGATCGCTCATCACCACCAGCTCTGAACTCCCTGCTAACTTCTAGATGCTGGACAGCACGCTCTGAGACTCAGAGAGATTCCAGTCATCCCTTGCCTAGGTCCACCTTCCCACTCCCTTAGGAGAATCCTTCCTCTTCCTCCGCTATTCAATTAGCAAGCTGCACTTCAGTTCATACAATCTCCCAGGCTGGAAGTGCTCCTCCCTTGACCCCTCTTACCAAACTGGTCCCTGTCTTTCATCTTTGCAATTCCCTCTTATGCCTGCCCCTTCCACACCATTGCTGCCTTGATCTTGGCTCATCTCCTGCCAGGACATTAACAGCAGAATCCTTATCATTCTCCTGAGCACTTGTCACCTTCCTCCTCCCTTCTCCCCCTTGCACCACCCCCCAATCCCCAATACACACTTTCAAAGAGAAATTCCCAAGCAGGAATCCAAGGACTAGACATAAACACCACCATGGAATAGGGCCGGCCAGAGTTCCCTCTTCAAAGATGACAGCTAAGAATATAAATGATGGGATGTTTGTTCATAGAGAAAATCCACCTCACCACCTTACAGGCCCATGCCAAGTAGAAGGAAAGGGGTGTCAGAGCAATGTGGGTTCTGAGCAGCATTTTGGGGTTTTCTGGCTAGGTGACTTCCAAGCCACATGACCTACCGGAGGTTTGACTTCCCCATCTGTACATTCAGATATTGATATTGTCCACTTGGTAGAGCTGCTGTATAGCATGTCCCTGTGTGCAATGGCCGTCTCTCTGCCCCTCTCAGCACAAACGACACAGATTCAATGTTTTTCTCAGCACTGCCTAGTTCCTTCCTCCTTATGCGCACTCATGCTTCTCTCGGGGAATACTGACCGGAGCAGGGGAGGCTGTGCAGTCATGCAGGTGTGCTCAACTCAAGGCAAGCATCCTTTTCTTCTGAGCACCGGGCCTGGGCTGCAGGCACGGGCTTCCACCGGCTGGCTGACATATGTGGTCTGCTGCAGACTAATTTCTTCCGACACGTTGCCTTGAATGCACAGTCACAGAGCATGTGCTAAAGTGCTAAACACACCCAAACTGCGCACTTTCCAATCTGTGAAAGCTTTTCAGCGGGTCCAGGCTTTTTTTCTCGACCTGAGGCATTATAATGGAGTGGCACATGGACACTTCATTGAGGCAATCTGTCATCTTGCAAATGCTTAATAGCGGCAGCAGTACCTGCATGTCCCTCGCTGAGAGCCAGCCAGGCACCACCAAACAGCTGCTCTTCTGTCGAGGCTGTACTGTATTAATGGGCTTGCAGACAAAGAACTGACTATGCAGTGTGGCTCCGGGTCCTCACACAGGATGAATGTAAAGCGCAGAGCGAGAGCTACATGTGAAAATAACAGTACTACTTCATTTACAAAAACTGGCTTGGGGCCCAAATGAGCTAACATGTTCCTGGAGACTTCAGACCTACGGAGGTGAGATGGTCCCCCAGCCATCTTTAACAATCATGATAGTTCATAGTTTATCTAGCACTGTGGAATTTACATGTTTTCCCACCTTGAACTTGACTATAACCCTAGAAAGGCATTATTTTACAAATGAAGAAATTGATCCCTGGAAAGGTTCAACACCATATACAGGTTCATGTGCTAATAGCAGTCAGGCTAGCCCCTGACTCAAGCTCTATGTGACTCTGAGTGCCAGGACTTTCTGAAGAATTGTCATCACACTGATTCTCAGCCCCTCCATTTACACAAAGATGCCACTGCAACAGCTAGAGGATGCCTCTGAGAGAAGGAGCTTTCAAGGGCCAAGCTTCTCCATTAGTTTTTAAGTCCCTTATCTGCCAGCACAGACTTCTTTCAGAGTCTTACCCATCCCACCATGACGGAGGTCACTCCTCTGACCACTGTGGAATGTCATGAAATACCCTATACAGCCAATACAGGACTGTAACCATTGAAGACAAAAAAGAATATAGAGTAGATAGAGAAATCAAATCCCAAACTGCTGCTACTGCTACTAAAATAATAAAACAGCTAACATAGCAACAAGACTAGTAGGTAGCATTTCCTTAGCCTTTGCCATGAGGTAACACCTAGAATTTACAACTCCTCATACAGATGTTTTTATCCTCTTTCTACAGATGGGGATTCTGAGGTCCATAGAGGTTGAGTAACTTGCTGGAGGTTGCAGAGCTTGTGCATGGCAGAAAGAGGCCAGACACCAGGTCTCTTGAGTGTGTGCTATTTCCACTGGTCCCGTAAGGAGATAGGCCATTCCAAGATTAGTGAGTTGTGTTCAGAGTGTCAGCACATGCATATACCTGGTATGGCCAAGGCCCCTAAAGACTTATAGGTAGGTGCATAGCTGTTCCTCTGATCATCCAATGGTAGTCCCTCTTCCTAGGCATTCAGAAAATGGGTTTAATTTCCTGCTTTTCACCTTCTCTGCCTGGCTGCTAAGAAATGAGGAATAAAAGACAAACTCTAAAACACAAACAACCTGTACATTCAATCGAAACCTTTGACAGTTGTTTTAAAATATCTGTGTATGTGCACACACACCCGCATGCATGTCACACAGGTGGGAGAGAGCAGAGAGCCGTGGGCTGATTCGTGTCCTTTTCTGCCTCCTGACAGCTATGAAACTACAAGTGGGTAGATTATAGCTGAAGATAAAAATAGGCATTATACTGCACCTTCTCTTCCCAGCTTTTTAGTCACACCAGCTTGAAAGCATATTGTAGCATTTTATTGTTGTCTGAGCTCTTGTGGCTTCTCTTGTTTGTGATTCCTTTTTGGAAAACTAGAAACATTCCCTCTCCATAGAGAAATGAACTCAAGTACTACTAAGTAAAAGTGAGAGGCAACGGAGTGTGTGGGTGTATGCGTGTGAGTATGTGTGTGTGCATGCCTGTGTCTCTCCCAGCGCCACTAAGAGAACACAGGCTATAGAGCGTGAATCTGAATAGAGCGGAAATTGGAAATTGACACAGCTGTTTCTGTTTAACTGTAACCATTTTTAGAATTTCAGGATGCACTAAACTAGGCAGTCCATTCAAGCTTGGGTTTAAACATTAACGGGGAGGGGAGTGGGGCGTGGTGAAGGGAGGCATGATGTGAGCACACTGGACTCAGCATTCCAAGATCTGGAGGAGCCCATGCATCCAGAGTGCAGGTGACACTGTGCAGCACACTTTAATACCCTCTTTGCTTCACAATTACACAGAATTCTACAAGTAGGTGCATGTCAGGTCTCATCCCAAGCCCCTTCCTTTTCCAATCATCTTCTCCATTCCTTTTCCTGAATTTTTAGTGAAGGGTCACTTTAGTGTTTCTAAGTTAGGTTCCCTGAATCAGGGCATCCCCAATTGCTGTGTACTTAATAATGCACATTCCTGTGCCCACAACAGGTCTGCGGGATTTGAATCTACCAAAAATCTGATTTTAATAAGTGCTCCCTCTCCCTTCTTTCCCCGCCCCGGTTATTCTTGCAAACACTTAACTTTTCAAATGCCTAGTAAAGTGGCAAAGAAAAAGGCCTCTGATGTTGCCCTTGCTTGGTCTTCATACAGGCTCTACCTGGGGCAAAACAAGCCACTCAAAAACACTCACAAGAAATAAGATGGATGACCTTGGTCAACTCACAATTTCTCTGAATTCTGTATATTTATCTGCAAAAATAGTACCTAGGGTATAAAGTTGTTATGACAATGGAAGAAACATTCATAGAGGGCAATGATTCTCAACTGGGTTGGGGTAATTTTTCTCACCAGGGGGCCAATCATCCATGTCTGGGCACATTTCTGATAGTCAAACTTTGGGCCCCGCGGGAGGCACTGCTGTCATCTAAATAGAATCCTGGGCTACTGCTAGACATACTACAAGGCACAGGGAGACCCCCCAATTAAGCATTATCATCCCCAAATGTCAATAGCTGACATTTT
The DNA here is from genome assembly GCA_011751065.1 of Lasiurus cinereus. Lineage (NCBI taxonomy): Eukaryota > Metazoa > Chordata > Mammalia > Chiroptera > Vespertilionidae > Lasiurus > Lasiurus cinereus. Next base: position 8,998,100 of record JAAGEH010000389.1, read on the forward strand.
GAGAAACTGGCGCAGAGCACAGCGCATCATGCCTGCCTTCGAATTCTGGGTGCCACCAGTCTAGCTATGTCGTCTCAGGTAGGCTGCTCAGCCTTTTAGAGTTCCAGTGTCTCCATCTGTAAAAGGAAGATAAAAATACGTGCCTCACAAGGTTAGTGAAGGTTTCATGAAGCAATATGCCTGGTACATTTTCAGGAGGGTCCTTTCTCTCATTGCCTCATGCTGGCCCAACTTAAAAGGGGCTGATTTCTAAATTCATAAGGACCTGGGAAGCCTCAGGCTTCCTCACCTCCAATTTGTCAAGTGAGGTACTTTAAGAGTTGGCATCAAGCACGGCACAGATGGCCATCATTTGAGCATGCACGCATGGCCAGGCCCTGTTACTGATGTTAGGAATCACGGGGCCCCCTGGTGGGCTGGGCTCCAGGACAGCCCACAGGCAGCCACAGGCTCAACCCTTGCCCTGGTGCACTATTCACCCTAGGATACTATACTAACAGAATGGAGAACCAGCTTATTAGGAAAGGATGGTACAACGCCTACAAATAAACCTGGCTAATGAGGGGGGTTCCTGATCTGGGAGAATGGAAACACTGCAGCCTTTTGCATTTAAGCCACTGGATCTAGGATCCTGAACATTTCCCACTAGCTACTCAATTACGTCTATGAATGGAAGTGAGAAGAGGTGTTCTGTGATTTGGATTTTATGTGTGAACTCAGTATGTAAAGAGCATCAAGAATATGTGAGACGTTGGCGTATTCTTCTGAAGGTGCTGGTGTATCTGGGTGCCCCATTCAGATGGGCATGGGGAAGGCGGCTTGGACTTTCACTCCTGTGGAAGCACTTTAACATAAACATAGGGCAGTGGAAGCACTTTAACATAAACATAGGGCAGTGGAAGCACTTTAACATAAACATAGGGCAGTGGCCAGATCTTCATGTTAACTTTTATTCAAAGGTCAGGGATGCGTGGAGACCCCATCCCCTCTCGCTCTGGGGCTCAAGGACAGTCAAGTCATTTTCACACACACACACACACACTCACACACACCCCGCATCTTGCTAGTATAATCAATTCCAATGGATTCTGAACACACTTTTTTTTTGTCTAAATTAATGTCCTCAAAGCACAGAATGACCAAAAGCTTGGTTCAGGCCTTCAAGAAATAGTAGCCGGTTTGCTCAGTGGGTAGAGCGTCAGTCAAGGGACTGAGGATCCCGGGTCTGAGTCCAGTCAAGGGCTTGTTCCGGTTGCAGCTTGATCCCTGGCCCTGTTCAGGGTGCATGTGAGAGGCAACCAATTGATGTGTCTCTCACATTGATATTTCTCTCTGTCTCTCCCCCTTCTTTCCACACTCTCTAAAAATCAATGGGGGGAAAAAAGCAATGATAAAGGTGAAGAGAAACAACGCTCCGCTCTTTCAAAAAAAAAAATGAAGGGCTATTGTTTCCTAATAAAAGATGCGATTTAGAATCAGGTTTCTTACTCTGTGCTATTTGAACCCAGGCACACATCTCCCTTCTGGGAAGGGAAAGGGAGTAGGTCAATGGCTCTGCTATAGGATTTTTACCCCAATAAAGACGGAAAAAAGCAAACATCACACAACTGCTGCCACAGCATGGAGCCTGTGATGAAGTCAGCAGGCAGGTGTCGCGTCGCTTTCTCTCATCCTTATCACACACAGCTGCCTCAGCTTTTACTTTTTATTCCGTCAAACAAACTGTAAATTTTTCCTGCTCACTAGAAAGTCACCGGTTAAGAGAATGAGACACACTGATCCCAGCAGAGACCCCACTCTCCCCAGCCAGCTCCCTCCTGAGGGGGGTCCTGGCCACACAGATGGAAGGCTGCTTTTGTCTTTCTCAGGGAAAGGTGATGTTGTATAAAGGCTTCGGGCCCTGGTTCCTCAGTTACTGTCACCTTTGATCAGGAAGAGTGTACCCTCCATCTACTCGGGGCAGCGATGAAATGCAAGCAATTCTTACGACAGCACTTGAGGTTTGTAAGCAGTGTCTTCCTTTTACAGTGGAACAAATGGAGGCTCGGAGAATAGAGAAGGGTCTCTTTCCCCAAAGACCTCCTCAGCTAGAAAATTCACTTCGCGTCAAAATCTGTGCAAATGGCTAAGGAAGAATCTGATCTTGTTACTACCTAGCTTACAATCTTCTAAAAGCTTCCCCATTGCCTGTGGCAGTTCTTCTCACCCTGGGCTGCACCCTGGACAGACCTGGGGAAATGTTAGAAATGCAATGTCCTAGCCCCGACCCAGACCAATTTAGCCAGAATAGAGGGGGTGGAATTTCAGCTCTGCTTTAGTTTTTGGAGAGCTGTTGAGTGACTCTCACGTGGGGGCAACATTAAGAACCATTGCCCTAAGGGATTATTGTCAGGCTCCTTAGCATCTCTAGCCAGGTCTTCTTGCAGCCTGGCTCTTGCTTTTCTCTTTATCCTCCTCCCTCAGTGCTTCATTCTGGGCCAGCTCAGTTTTCTCCATGGGATTAGACACTCTACACTCATGCTTCTTTGCTTTGGTGTGCCACCGGCTACCTAGAATACCCCTCCCTCTCTTCTCCACCTGACTGCTTTCTAGTTGCTCTTTCAGATTGAGTTCAGCACTGCCTCCCTCAGGAAGAAAGCCTTCCCTCACCCCCATTGGCGATCCTCCTTGGTGCTTTGCATGAGCATACCCTATCACTACAGTAAGTCACAGGAATCAACTCTCCTTATTTGATCCCTCCCTCAATGGAGTGTGAACCTTGACCAAGTCAGACCCTATGTACCCCCTCATTCCTAGTACACAGCCTCAGAGCACTCACTTTGGTTGTCCCCAAAGAACTGAAAGCAGAGACTCACACAGATACCTGTGAACCCATATTCAAAACAACATTATCCACAATAGTTAAAAAGGTGAAACAGTCCAAGAGGCCATCAACCGATGAATGGATAAATAGGATGTGGTATATCCATGCAAGGGAACATAACTTAGCCTTGAGTGAGGAAATTCTGACATATGTTGCAACATGGATGAACTCTGAAAACATTAATGCTAAATGATTTAAGTAGGACACAAAAGAGCAAATATTATATGATTCTATGAATGTGAAGTACCTAGAATTAGCAAATTCACAGAGACAGAAAGTAGAATAGAGGTTAACAGTAATTGAGAGGGAGGGGGAAATGGGGAGCTATTGTTTAACTAGAGGCCCGGTGCATGAATTTGTGCACCAGGGGGGGGGGGTCCCTTGGCCTATCCTGTGCCCTCTCGCAATCTAGGACCCCTAAGGAGAGGGGAATGTCAGAGAGCTGGTTTTGGCCTGATCCCCACTGGGCAGGCTGAGGGACCCCACCAGTCCATGAATGCATGCACTGGGTTGGTCTCAGCCTGATCCCTGCAAGCCAAGTAGTGGAACGAATCCATACACTGGGCCTCTCGTATGCATATAAGATCTTTGATTAATCTCTTTCCGCCCTCCTGCCTTCCTCCTTCTCTTTGAGATTCATCAGTCTGTTTTATGTTTCCATGCTTGAGCATTGAGCTTCTGCCCCCTGGTGGTCAGTGCACATCATAGCTACCAGTCGGCCAAACAGTTGCTTAGGCATATATATATATATATATATATATATATAGATAGATAGATGGGTAAGAGTTTCTTTTTGGGATGATGAAAAGTTCAGGAAGTGAATAGTGGTAATGGTTGCACATTGTGAATGTACTTAATGCTCCTTAATTGTATACTTAGATCCTATGTGATCTGGGCCCAACTTTCCTCTCTGATCTCATCTCCTGACATTTTCCCATAATCATTCTTCTCTGGCCATCCTGGTCTGTTTCTTTATGCAAATAAACCAGACTTGTTTCCTACTCAAGTTCATTGAAATTTTTTCCAGTGCTAAAAATGATCATCCTTATATCCCTCCCTCCTTTAATTAAAATGTCATGTCTCAGAATGGCTTTCAATAACTACTCAATTTCAGATTGCTAGGTCTGTATTTATTAAGATCATGCTTGCTGATAGAACAGATAAACCCCAGAATCTCTGTGATTTAGAACTGTCCTAAACTTTAGAATCATCAGGAAGGCTTGTTAAAACCCAATTAGCTGGGTCCACACTTCCAAGTCTCTGTGTCTGGGGTGGATCCAAGACTTAAAACAAGATCCTAAGTGATGCTGATGATGCTCAATGAAGGACCTTACTTTGAGAACCACTAGTCTAACAAAACTAAAGTATATATTTTCACTCAGGTAACCATAAAATGTAGGCATTCCTAACAGTGCACTTTCTTCTATGTAGTGATTCAGGGATCCCATCCTATGGCTCCACTATTTTTGACAAAAGATGCCCAGGTTGCCCCAGCAGTTCTTCCCTCCAAACCAGCCCAAATGGAAAGAGCACAAGAGACCACAAGTGTGAAGTTTTTATGAGCCAGGGTTGGAAGTGGGTCACATCACTTCTTCCTAATGGCCAGGATTCACTCACATGGTCACAGCTGAACTACAAAGGAGGCTGGGAAATACAGACTATCTCTGTGTCCATGGGAAGAGTAGAAAGAATGGCACCTTATGCTACTATATTAGTCTTCATAGGCTTATCTCCACTTGTTATTATCATATATAATAAAGAGGTAATATGCAAATTGAACATCACTCCAACACACACAATGGCCATCCCCATGTGGTCAAAGATGGCTGTCCCCATGTGGACACAAGTTTGCTACTACAAGATGGCCAGCAGGAGAGGGCAGTTGGGGACAATCAGGCCTGCTGGGGAGGGCAGTTAGGGGAGACCAGGCTGGCAGAAGAGTGCAGTTGGGGCGATCAGGCCTGCAGTGGAGGGCACTTAGGGGTGATTAGGCTGACAGGGAAGTGGTTAGGGGGTGACTAGGCTGGCAGGCAGAAGCAGTTAGGGGCAATCAAGCAGGCAGGCAGGCAGACAAGTGGTTGGGAAACCAGCAGACTTGGAGTGTGAGAGGGATCCCAAATTGGAGAGATGCAAGCTAGGCTGAAGGACACACCCCCACACACCCCCACCCTCCATGCATGAATTTCATGCATTAGGCCTCTACTATTACATATTTATTTGCTTACCTTTTCATTGCCTACTCACACTACAGTGTAAGCTTTACAAGCACAGGGACTCTGTCTTTTCAACTGCTATTTACTAACACCTAGCACCATGCCTGGCACAGAGAAGGCACTGATTATTATTTCTTGAGTCATGAAATGCATGGGGTACTCTATCTGGTGATTTCCTTTTTACCTCTTATCAGATGTTCCTGAAGCTATGCTTCTTTTCTTGCTTATATCACTATGTCTCTCCCATTATACCAGGCCTAGGTTTATGTCAGCAGATAGGATCCGTTTTTCCAATAGTACTAGAAGCTGTGTTTCCCTCTCAATTGCTGTCTTGGGCATGCCAGCCATGCCATCTCCCAGCCCCAAAGGCCCTTTCTAGTTTACACTGGAGGCCTTCTTTGTAAAGGAGAAGAAAGGATGGCCATTCTCAGGTAGGTTGAAAACCCATGAGCTGCTCTAGCACAAAGCACACTCTAAATGGGGTGATGGGATGACACATAGAGAGCTACCCTGTGGACTTTGTACTAGAGGAGTCTGGAAAGTCATCTGGAGAAAATAAAAGAGTAAATACACAGTGACCCTGAATAGTAAGAGTTAAGAAGGGTAAAATAACTGTCTTGGATCCTCATAGCCTCCCTGTTTCATTTGCAGGACACCCTTAAAATAAACCCCTTTTAAAGAGGATCTAATGAGTCACTTCTCCTCATTTGGTCATGAGCCTGACTAACTCAAGCCAGCACCTGTTGGCAAAATAGCCAACAGCTTAGTAAGGGGGCTCAATGAATGGTTGCCACATTTACATACCACTTACATAGCTTGACAAAGTGAACCACCCCACCCAGAGATGGCATCTGGAAATACCACTATACTCCAAACAAGTTCAGACTTCATCACCTCCTACTAAGAATATTGCAGCAGTTTCTCAACTCCTTTTCCATATCTTTTGCACCATGCCACTGGATTCATCTTTCATAAACACAGCTTTCATTCTGTCACTTCCTGTTCCAAATCCTCCACTGATTCCCCAGGACTATAAAACCGACATTTCACTTGCATGCATGTAATAGGAATCCTCCTAGGGGCTGCGTGTATACTGTCTCATTCCTTAGAATAAACATGCAATTAGGAGCTACACTCTACTTTGCAGGGATGGTGTTGGGTCATGAAAATATTAAATAAATTACCCATAAACCTGAAGCTAGGAACCAGAAGAGTCAAAGAAGAACCCCAGATGTACCTGTTTTTAAAGCCTCTTTCATTTACTCTATTCATTCACTCATTCATTCACTCATTCATTCATTCATTCATTCATTCATGTGTAGTGTCAACCATGCACTGGAAATTGTGCTAAGTACCAGGTAACGGTGGATAATTTACCAGAAGGTAATTTTACGAATACTGTGATACAATGAAGTGTGTTACATACTGGATGGGGAATGAGAATGCTAAGGAAGTGGACTACCAGAGCAAGCCTTGGCTCATTAGTCAGGAAAACCTCCTTCAAGACAATGTCTCTGAGTTGAAAACTGAAGGGTGAATTGAAAGTAACAACCTGTTTTTCAAGTGGGGAAAGTATCCTGGGTATGTCTTGTCTCTCGCTCTGGCTTTCCCAGACTGATGGGCTGCTTGGGAAAAGGAGAGCAGTAGGGTAGAAGAGATGAAAAAACAAACAAACAAAAAAAACCCCTGATTTTTAATTGTCAAGTGATAGTACCAAAATGTGTTTTGTATGTTAACAGCTCCTGTTCCTGGGGCTTACAACAGTTTCTTTGTGATTTGAAACTAAAATCCATTTCCTTCTCTAGCAGCATCCCTTTCTTCTCACACATATGCACGTGCGCGCGCGCACGTGCACACACACACACACACACACACACACACACACACACATCCATGCAATGCACACGATTTAATTCCTGAATGCACAGGGTTAAATAAGGCAGGTATGGTGGTGACAGAACAAAAAATAATAATGACTTATATGAGAGATTCATTGGTTTGGTGGGAAACAGGGTAAAAACAGCCAATGTTATATATGGAGATTAGGACAAAGGCCACAGTAGAATCACATGTTTATGAAGATAAATAATATAAAACTAAAAATAAGTTTTTTATTTTCTTCTATCACAAATGTAATCTGAATAGGCTGTCTTACTATTTTTCAGGCTATCCCAGGCTTCTGATTTACCTTCTATTTAAGATTTCATTAAATTAAAAGAGAAAATATTTTGATAGACTATTCAATTTTGCATTTACAATTTGGAAGTTGATTCAATCATCACTTCTAAAATAGGCTGAAAGTGGAATGTATAGACACTTTTACTCTATAGAAGAACTCTACAAAGAAGGGACAAACATGAAAAATAAATTCTGGCTAAGGAGCAGACATAGAAAATCTAGGCCAGTAAGCCAGACTATAAACCCAAACTTCATCATCTGAATTTCATTAATGATGAAGTAGTCATATGAATGGGATATCCCCAAACCAGAGAGCCCGACTGTGATTTTGGTGACACCTCCCTTAAAATGATTGTCTTTTATAACTATAGTCTTATGCATGCACAGTTTAGGTGGGTGTTCACTAACCCCATTTCCTTTTCTTCTGGGTGCCACCTTCCTCCCTCCCTCCCTCTCCTCCTCTTCCACCCCCCACATCTTCATAGCCTCTCCAGATCAAGTGTGGCCTTAAAGCTGAGTTCTGCCCAATGAAATCTGAGTGAAATCCCAGGACCAGAAATAACTACAGGGAGTACAATCAACTCCTTCCTCCCCTAGTCATTTGCCTTAAACTACTCTGCACTAAATTGGGGGGAGCAAATGCATTAAGCGGATGAGCTTTGGGTGGAGTTCAAACCCAAGTAGTACATAGGAAAGGCAGAAATAAGACAGGGTCCTTCAGAGCAGATGATCAGGCTGCAGGCCATGAGCAGAATGCGGCAGCTATTGGCATTGATAGTCAATAAACTTCACACTCAGGTGTTGTAAAGTTTGAATGACTTCCCAAAGGCCAGGATATTTAGGAGGAGCCAGTTACCAATAGGAGGAGGACAGAAGGAAAGGTGAGGGTAGGTCAACTAGTACTGCTCAACTTATACTACTCAACTAGTACTACGATTCTCCTTCCAAGCTTTGAGCTCCTGAGAGTTGTGATCACATCCCCTTTGTGCTGAAATGCCTCATTTATATACCACTGTCATGAGAATTAAGTCCAAAACCTCTAAAGTGGGCAGCTCACTCTCTGTGATATCATTCCCGCCTACCTGTTTATGTAATCTTCAACCACTATGTATCCTCTGCTTGACCCATCCCACACTGATTTTGGGTGTATCCTGAACAAGTCCTACCTCTACCCCTTGATACATAATTGTCCCTTTCCCCACCTTCTCTGCCTTCAAAAGTCATAACCATCCTTCCTGATTAAGCTTAAAAACACCCTGTTTACCCCACTGCCTTTCCTGATACCTGGTCTCTCTAGGAAACATGCTTCTTAAGTTGGGCTCTCATAACCCTTTATATGTGAATCACCTTCAACCATATGTGTCACCAACTTATCATTAAAGTCACATCATTGCTCTTCATTCCTTGTAGACTGATAGGTCCTTTATGATGGGAACTGTGTGTGACTGCTCTTCACTGCCCTTGGCCAGGTGAGTTTCTGGTGCACTTGTGCACACATACGGTCACACACAAAGCTATCAAACAATAGGTGTATGATTGAGTTGAAAACTAGGAGCTTCCTGGGGTGCCCAGTACATATGTAATTAGAAAAAATGGAACACTATAAAAGATTTTTCAAAAAACCCAAGGAATATGAAAAAAAAAATCCACTGCAGCCCTTAAATAAGACTTGCTTTATAGATTATCAGGCAGTCAGCCAGTCTTAAAGCCAAAGTGCACTCATCTATAAGTCCAGATGTGCAGGAAAAACAGGACTGGGAAGCAGAAGCCTTAGAAAATGTACACAAGTAAAAAGTAAAAATGACAATCAGAAAAAGGAAACAAAATATGTGTCAGAGGATTTTTTGATTCCCCAAAATCCCACTCCTTCTTGCCTTTACTTTTTGAAAAGGTTAATCCCCCCCACAACTCCCCTAAAACAAAGAAGGCCTTTATTCCACTGTTCCATATAGTATATTAATAATATAGTAAATATTATTAATATACTATATGTCTAACAATAGGGTGGTTAATTACATCAGGGACTATGCAAGGGAAAAAACATGTAACAATAGCATGCGAAATGTTCATTTAAAATGTGGACTGAAAAAGAGGAAGTTATTATATCTAAAGTATCAACTCAACAATGTATATATTTAATGTACATCTGTATATATTTAGATAAAACAATGGAATGAAAGGCAACAGAATGTTGTAATTGTGGGTTTATCAGAGTTGTAGAGCGTGTGGATGGTTTTATTTTCTCTATATGTGTTTTATTATCTTCCAGATGTTTTACAATGAACACAGAGTAATTTTATAATTAAAAAATAATGTTAGAATGTTCTCAAGTCAGACTTCCTGGGCTGGAATCCTATGCCCACTCCTTTGTGATTGTGTGACCTCTGTAAGGACTATTTCTCTCTTGCTTTATCTCACTCATCTGTCAATGGAGATATTAGTATCCTTTCAGAGTAGACACAAGATAATCATATGGTAATCCATAGAGAGCACTAGAATAGTGGCTGGCAAAAAGTAAACCTTGATAAAGGTTAATCAATACAGTTGTGATCTGGAACTTGAGCAGTGAAGTGAGATTGGGACAGGCTCAAATAATACACTTTGACCCTACACAGTTTTACTCAGGACTTCCCAGGGATTCGAACCTATTAAGTGTCTGGGTTCCCTGTCAAGCAACACTTGGTCTCTCCTTTGCTCAACAAAGCTGCCAGGAGAGGAATGACATAAGGAAGAAAGAAAAGAGCAATTTCCAGCTTTATTCGGCATTGTCTTTGTCCACTTTCTCACTGCCGCCTCCCTTTCTTTTGTATTTTGAATTAACTGTCCATTGGGGCTTAACCAGTAGAACTCAGAGAAGCCTAAGTAAACCAAAGCTCACTAGAATATAAAGAGAAAGAGAACAAAAGAAAAGGAGGGCATGAATGGCAGCCTCGGCTCTATAACTATAATCAGAGAAGCAGGCTGGTGAGGCGCCCTTAGATACAGACCTCCTAGTGAAGTAGACTAATGTTTCATTTACTGCTCCAATTTTCTCGTGGCAGAGATAATTCACCTGTGTGATGATTACATCCTGCCTCCAGGCTCTCAGCAACTCCTGCCTACCTTTGTATCTCGAATCCAGGAAATCTGTCTGCATTCGAAGTGCTGAAGATAACTTGGAAGGCAACAAAAAAAATCTCATTTCCCTCCAACACAGTGGCAGACTTGGATTCAATCTATTAAACTCGATTGGTAGATTTGATCAAGTAGTCTCATTTAGAGATATTCAGATAGCAGGCACAGGTTCTGTTTGCATTAGGTTTAAAAAAGAAAATCGATGTCCATATACAAGAAAAAAACTGAGCAGTTATTCTGAAGCCAAGATCACAGCAGTGCATGCACAGAAAACCGGCATCAGGGCCGGAGGTCAGTGCAGAAACATCACTTTGCGGGGAAGAATGATGAGAACGGATGGGCAGAACTCACACCTCCAGGTCACGGGCTCAAAATGCAGCCCAGCCCAGCCTGTGTGATGCTTATAACCCCCTGACAGTCCGTGTGAAGAGAGCTAGCTCGAAGACGGCAGTTTCACCAGAAATCGCCCTACCTTCAGCCGAGAGACCAAAGAGCAATAGGATCCCCCAAAAGAACTCACCTACTCAGCTCTTGGAGGTGTGTTCCAGCTGGCACAGCTGAGTCACACTGCACATGGCATAAAGTTCACGTCCAGCAGTCTTGACCCAGCTCTGTGGCTAAAGGCCCTGGAAAGGTGAGGCCGCCAGGTGGGAGTTCAGTCCAAAGCGCTTGCCTTACCTCTGACTTCAGTCAGAGTCAAAAATAAGGAAGAGAAGACAGAAGGCAAGTCTGAATCCTCCTCCGGCTTCTGGGGCTCCAGTTCCCCTGCAGTTTTTAGTGACTAAAAACTAGATCTAAAGTTGTAATAATGCCGAGGCTTCCTTTAAACAGGAAACCAGCATTTATTAAACCATAGCCGGATGCCAGGCACGCTGCTAAATGCTCTATCAGACTTCATTCATTCCACAACCATGGAATTTGGCACCACTAACTAAAATGACAAAAATTAAAAATCGGGGTACATGGATGAGGGAATATATTCCATGATGCAAAGGACGCCACAGGTATCTGTACTCTTTAATCTGAAGTGAGACAAACTATTTTTAAATGTTTTTAATTGCTTTTTAGAGAGAGAAGAAAGAAGAGGAAGAGAGAAATATGGATGTGAGAGCAGAACATTCATTAGCTGCCTCCTGCCCCCTACTGGGATTGCCACCATGTGTCCTGGCCAGGAATCAAAGCAGCAACCTTTTGGTGCACAAGAGGATGCTCAACTAACCAGGGCCAGAGCTTAAGTGAGACCATTTTTACCTCTCACTCTAAAATGTATTCTAGGCAACTGAGAGTTAGGTGGTATCACCACCACCACCACCATCGTCTTCATCCCATTTTATAGAGCGGAGAACTGAGGCCCAAATAACAGAAGTAAAATGCTCAAGATCACACAGCTGAAAAGTGGCAGAGCCCATACCTCAATAGACGATTCAAGTCAGTGCTTCCTGCTCTACAGCATGCCTCCTCTTATTATAGTTCAGAAATGCTTTCTAAGTTCACTCACGAGCTAGGCTAGGTAAAAATGGAGACAATGGACAATCTGTACTGTTCTAAATACCAGAGGAAAAGAAAAACCACTCCCCTTTCAGCATGACAACCTGAATCACCCCAAAACTGGTCAGTGCTACCTCTGGGCATGCCAAATCCTCTCACCCCAAGGCTTAGTTTCCACATTGGATTAAAGCTAGTTAGCAGCATTTCACAAAATACAGCGCAGAAGCCAAACACTGCTGTCCTTGTCATGTGAGTGGCCAAGAAGAAATGCCCTTTCCTTTGAGGAAATCCAAGGCAGAGAAACTGGAGGGCAGGTAGAGGGGACACAGCATCTGTCTCTGCCAGATCCCAATGTGAATCCTGAATTAGCCCTGTGTGGGTACACAACTCTGGGCATATGAATAGGTGCCCACATCTGTGGCAGGGTGATAAATCCCTCTTGGCAAGACTGTTGACCAAATGCATGGAAAGCCCTGACAGCCGTTCCAGGATATGGGGGTTAGAGGTGGGGGGCGGGTGGGGGGGTGGGGAGACTCAATTACTTTTGTTACTGGCCCTAAGCCTCTGAGCACTGATACGCAGTAGAAGAGCAGTTTTATGACCTGCTCCATAGACTTCCCCATTCGACCTGCCCGGGAACAGCACCTGCTCACCTCTTCACTCACACCCTTCTGGCCTCTGAGGAGTCACTCACTATGCATTTCTAGGGCCATCCATAAAAGCTATGGAACCCTCTGAAGTCACAGAGAAGTTGTTTGTTATAGAGTGTGATTCCCTGGCCCAAATCAGCTTTTGCCTTTGAATCAGTTTATGTTACCACTTATTTAGCAGATTGATTGTTGCTATGGCAACTGCACATCCCTCCTAGCAGACACAGGCACAAGTCCTTGATGCGATCCTGGCTCAGCCTCCCTGACTGCATGCGGTCCATGCCCAGCATGAGAGAATATTGGGGAAATTAATTGCCTTCTGAACTATAAGCACTGGGGCTGCATTGTGGTGCAAAGGACAAAGTCTGGGGTGTAAAGTGAGGAGGGAGAACTGGAGAGCCCTCAGCCAAGCTCTGGCCACACTGCTCACTTTTGGTTTCCATAGTTTCTGCCAAATAGCAAGGCAGAATGTACCCAGCGACTGCAAATGCCACTTGGCAGTGATCTGGAGTCTTTCAGGAAAGCTTTACACCAGGATAGGAGGGCACGCCTTTCCTTGCAGACCTAGAACAGATTCTGAGTAGACCACCTCCTAGTTGGATGATCTTGGCCAAATTCCTTAAACTCTAAAACCTCATTTTTCCATCTTCATCATGGAAATCAGAACAGTATCTGCTCCTCTGGTTGTGAGATGGTGTGAAATCACAACCTTGGCATGTATGTGGGGTCTGAGCCCTCTCAGTTCTTCGTCTTCTCTTCCCTCTTAACACATTGCAGGTGGATCATGAGAATTCTCGCTTCATATTACACAGTGTTTTACAAAGTATCATACTTTAAAAAGACATTAGCTTGTACGAACATGTAATAAGTTCAAAATGCAATGGGTATTTAATTTTAAAGCGTACCTGTAACATTTATATAAAATGTCTTTTGTACTCGTTCAATAGAAACTTATCTGGCTACTGGGTAAAGCTAGTAATAAAACTACTGATCCGCAATTTGTTAAGTTTTCTTTAATTTTTTTATTCTTTCCACCTGATTAACAAGAGCAGCAGTTGGGTGCCTTCAGAGCTGATTCTAAGCTGTGTTCTAAGTATTTTTGATTTAGGCGCTTGAGCCCCAAATTATATCCTGTTCTGTCACCTCAGAGTCTTCCTCAGCTCCCCCGCACCCTTTCAATCAACCTTCCTTAAAATGCAATTGTTTATCATGAATAAAACTGGGAAGCCAGTGTGAATACAAAAATGGCACCTCTCCCTAAGGAGCCCTCCCTCCCATGCACTCAGTGTGCTGAGTCTGTGATCTCATTCACCGAGGAACCCAGGTCATTAGCAGCCATGCAATTTCCACACCTGGAGGCGCCTGGAGTGCCCACAGAAATTCTTTTAAGCCATATGCTGCTTTTATGTTTCCCCACTCCGTATGTATATGTAATTTGCATAAATACAAAAAGAGATAGCTGTCCTATATTTCTCCGAAGTTTCTAATTCCAAAGAAAAGTAGAAATCTTCTTACATATTGATTTGCGGCAGGCAGATTGCTTGGTATACAGTGAAGAGTCAGCAATATTATAAGCCCAAACTGACTCTGGGATTTAGTAGTTAATAATTTATGATGTAAATGTTCTCATTTTATGTACGTTTTATCATCAAGGGCAAGAGATAATGGCACAATCAGATGTAAGACCAGAAGCACTATCACACCACAAACCAATATCGCTTTCATCAGCTCACTCTGCAGATCCCAGGATTCAGGTCCGTGTGTGAGACAACAATTCATCCACAGCAATGCTTCGCTCTCAAGGCCTAACCAGAGCCTACTGGCCTCCTTACAGAACAACCTGGCTCTCAAGCCAGAGACCTGGGTTCTGGATGCCAAGCCTTCCAAACTCCATTTCATCTTCTTTAACATTGATTCATATTTGCATTTATTTACCTTGTAGGGTTGTAGAGTATGATGGCTAGGAGTGCAAACTCTACACTGGCCTGACCACCTACAGCTGCATGAATGTGAGCAAGTGACTTGATTTCTCTACCCCAGTTTCCTCCTCTGAGAATTGGAGGTAGTCGTGGTCCTACCTCATGGGGCTGTGCTGACGATGAATTCGGATGATTTATGTAAAGTGCTTAACATGAGGCCTGACACAGGTTAAGAGCTCAATATATGTAGTCCATCATCATCATGACAGTAATTAACATATGATAGCTATAAAGAGCCTGGGTCTTAACAGTTTTTTGTTTTGTTTTTTGGTGTGTGTGTGTGTGTGTGTGTGTGTGTGTGTGTGTTTAAAGGGAACTTGAAACAACTGAAAAGTGTGTTGTCAAGAAAGCTCTAGACACCATTACAAACCTCTTTAGAACCAGAAAGCTGGATGGGCGCCCGTTTGGGTGAGAAAGAAATCCTCCTATAAAGCTACCCTCCCATTGAAGTGGTTTCATGCTAGCAGAGCATAGGGGAATAGAAGCCTGGTTGTGTGCAGCCTCCCTGGTTCTGAAACAATGCCTACAGGAGCATATGGACCAGAAGCTTATTGGATTCCTCAGCCCTAGGAGTGGGTGATTGACAGCTACTGCCAAGGATGATGGGAGAGGAAACACAAAAGCAAAATTTCAAATGAATCAGTGCAACAGGACAGTGCCCCTCTCCCTCCCACCCCCACCCCTTAGAGGCTGGCCAATGCCTCTGAGCACTTGGGCAATTTACTGTGAACAAAGGGGCCATCCATGAGGTCAGGAAGGCAGTTCCACAAAGTGAAAGCAATACATAAAACAATGATTTTTATAGTCAGTTAGCATAGATCCGATTGCTGGTTATGCTTTTGTTTTGTTTCTTCAAAGATACACCCACACAACTTTGGCAGCTTAGCCTCAGAGGACAAGTGGTTACTTCAACACTGCAAGGCCTCAGGCACTATCTGTCCTTACCCACACCCAACTGTCTACCATCTTTAGCACCAAACAAATCCCTGAAGACAAAAATGGCCCTTCCGTTCTAGAATCGTTTAAACTGAAAAACTAGTTAAAGTACCATTCCCAAAATAAAACGGAAACATGGTCACTGGCATGAAATATTTACAGCTGTTGGAGACCAAGAAAAAAAAATAAAAGCCTCCTTGACCTGGCAGGCAGGGGAATAAAGCAGTTACGCAAACAATGAAGAAATGGCTCATCCTAAAACTCTCTTCTGATATCCTATATGCACCTGTCAATCAAGTTAAAGATGTGGGGTCTTAAGCTGTTCCCTCCCCTCAACCCTCTAGCCAATCACTGACATAATTTCATTTATTCCGTTACTCATGGATCTCTGAATCTGTACTCTTCCGATGCCCCTCCATAGTTCAGAACCTTATCTCTCACTAACCAACCCAGACACATTGCTCAATGGTTTTCCTCCATTCCACATTTTCCCTTCTCCAACTACTTCTCACACAACAGCATGGGTTGCAAGGTCCTTCAAGATTAAGCCCTTACCTACATTTCCAGTTTTATCCTTTTCTCAGCCCCCAGACCCCCTCTCAGTGAACCATTCCCTGAGAATGGTCAGCAAACTATGGCTCGTGAGCCACATGTGGCTCTTTGGCCCCTTGAGTGTGACTCTTCCACAAAATACCATGGTTTGGGCGAGTCTACTTTGAAGAAATGGCATTAGAAAAAGTTTAAATTTAAAAAATTTGGCTCTCAAAAGAAATTTCAATCATTGTACTGTTGATATTTGGCTCTTTTGACTAATGAGTTTGCCAACCACTGCCCTATACTTTCTGAAACATGTCATATGTGTGTGCTTTCATGCTGCAGAACATGGCTTTCCCTCTGCATGGAGTTCTCTCAACCCTGACAAACTCACACCCCTCCTTTAACACTTGGCTCAAATGTTCTCTCTTCTCTTCTTTACAGTTTCTGTATCTCTTCCCTCACCCCGACCCTGCCCTCATTTAGACTTACTTGCTCCTAACATTGCTCTCTGTCCTTTAATGTACTTACTTTTTTAAAAATTTTAATTAAATCTTTATTATTCAGATTATTACATTTGTTTTTTTTTCCCCTCCATAGCACCCCTCCACCCAGCTCCCATCCTTCCCTCCCTCCCGTTGACCTCATCCATAGGTGTATGATTTTTGTCCAGTCTCTCCCTGTATACCCCTCACCCCTTTCCCCCTGAGAATTATCAGTCCACTCCCTTTCAATGCTCCTGATTCTAGTATATTCACCAGTTTATTCTGTTGATCAAATTTTTAATTCACTTAATTTTTAGATTCACTTGTTGATAGATATGTATTTGTTGTTCATAATTTTTTGACTTTAATCTTTTTCTTCTTCCTCTTCTTAAAGAGTACTTTTCAGCATTTCATATAATACTGGTTTGGAGTTGATGAACTCCTTTAGGTTTTTCTTCTCTGTGAAGCTCTTTATCTGCCCTTCAATTCTGAATGATAGCTTTGCTGGATAGATTATTATTGGTTGTAGGTTCTTGCTATTCATCACGTTGAATATTTCTTGCCACTCCTGTCTGGCCTGCATCGTTTCTGTTGAGAAATCAGCTGACAGTCGTATGGGTGCTCCCTTGTAGGTAATGAACTGTTTTTCTCTTGCTGCTTTTAATATTCTCTCTTTGTCTTTTGCTCTTGGTATTTTAATTATGATGTGTCTTGGTGTGGTCCTCTTTAGATTCCTTTTATTTGGGGTTCTGTGTGCTTCCTGGACTTGTAAGTCCATTTCTTTCACCAGATGTGGGAAGTTTTCAGTCATTATTTCTTTAAATAGGTTTTCAGTATCTTGCTCTCTCTCTTCTGGCACTCCCACAATTCTGATGTTGGTACGTTTGAAGCTGTCCCAGAGTCTCCTTACATTATCTTCACATGTTTGGATTCTTTTCTCTTCTTGCTTTTCCATTTGAGTGTTTTCTGCTTCTTTATATTTCAAATTTTTGACTTGATTGTTGCCTTTCTCTAGTCTGCTGTTAGGACTCTGTATAATATTTTTTATTTCAGTCAGTGAATGTTTCATTTCTAGTTGGTCCTTTTTCATCTCCTCTTGGGTCTTGATAAATTTATCCATCTTTTCTAGCATATTCTTGAAAAACCTTATAAGCGTGGTTTTGAACTCTATATCCAATCGTTTTTTTTTCCCTCCATTTCTTTTGTTTGTGATCCCTTCCCTTGTCTTGGCATTTTCACTATGTTGGGGAATCTTCTGTGTTGGATTCAGCCTTATAATGCCAGATGTGCAAAGCCACAGAAGCCTCTGTTGAGCTTGGGATGGGTGGAGTCTCAGGGCTTAAGGGACCGCCTTGCCTTCCAGTCGGCCCTGCCCTCCACGGCCCCTGAGTCTCACGTGACTGGGTAATCGCTGGAGCGGTCCTTGTGCCCGCGAGCCCACAGTGCCTCTAACCGCTGCCTTTCCAGCTCCCCTGTGCGCCAGGACCACAGGAGTCTAGGTCCACAGGGTTTCACCCGAAACAGGGGCCCAGTGGACTCAGAAGTGGCACAGTTGGGAGGGTCTGTCTCCTGCCCACTCGCGAAAGCCAGCGGCACAATCAGCAGTCTGTCCTCCGTGAAGCGCCCTGCGCACCGCCACCAGGCCTTTGTTCTTTTGCGGCTCCCCTAAATTTCCGTGCACTTCTCCCTTTTCACAGTCCAAACTCCCCCCGTATGAGTTTCGGCTGGATCTGGGGTTTAGTGTCGTAAGATAAGGGGTTCACTTCCGTTGGGAGTCTCCGTTTCCCTCCCACCAGAGAAAGCCAGCCAGGTACTCTGGCACCCACTCTTTCAGCGCGCGCGTCTCCGTACCTCAGCTTTTTGCAGCTCCTCTGGGTCTCCATGAGCCCCTCTCTTTCCTTCTAGTTGTAGAACTTCCACTCAGCCAGCTTTCCTGTGGTTCTGGATGTTGTCCATTCTGTCTTTTAGTTGTAGTTTTGAAATTGTTGTGCGAGGCAGCATTGTAGGTATTCACCTATGCCGCCATCTTGGATTCGATCTAATATACTTTCTTGTTTGTTTGTTAATCCTTGCCCAAGGATATCTTTTCCATTGATTTTTATGGAGAGTGAAAGAGAGGAAAGAAAGGAGGGAAGGAGGGAGTGAGAGAGAAAGGGAAGCAGAGGGAAAAGGAGAGGTAGAGGGAGGAAGAGAGAGAGAGGGAGAGGGAGAGAGACATTGATGTAAGAGACATTGATTTGCTGCCTCCAGAAACTGGGGCTGGGGAATGAACCTGCAACCCAGGTACATGCCCTTGACCTCTAATCAATCTTGCAACCCTTTGGTCCACAGGTCGATGTTCTAACTACTGAGAATACCAGCTAGGACCTTCAGTGCACTTTATCATAGTGCATTTCATATGTTTCTCTGTCTGGACATTCCTGTTTTATGTTCCTTAATGTGATGGTCAATCAGGTGCAGCTACAAGAGGAGGTACAGAGAGGTTCAGAAAAAGGAAGTTTCTTATCCTCACAAATTCTAGAATCAGGAGGCACTGCACACCACATGGTCACAGAAGAAGTGCCAGGTTTTGGTCAGGAAGCAGAAGGCAGGAGCAGGGGAAAGTCTAGGTCAGAGGCATTATTGGGATTTCCTCTGGAGAGACAAGGCAGGGTGAACATTTCAGGATTGGCTGGAGGGTGGTCTTAGTTTCCTGGAGCTCTGGCATGATTGGTGCAGAATGATACTGCCTCCTGCAGTATATGGGCCAGACAGAGGATGTATGTCTCTGGACTGGTTAACTTGCTTATCAAAGGCATGCTCCTGGCTGAGCCCTTTGCTATCTGTAAGAACTGGCTAGTCCTTATAGGAACAGTCTATCCCCAGCCAGAAAGCTTTTTAAGATGCCACAATATCATACTATATTGAAAATAAAAAATATAAATAATTAAAATGCTCCCACTCCCCAATAAAACTTTGGCTCTTCTCCACCATATTCTCTTCTACTCATATGCTAGTATGTACCAGTTTACTAGATTTCTACAGCTTGTTCTTCCTGATCAGTCAATTTTCTTACCATGATGATTAATAAATATTTTTAAAATCATCCCAGATGACAACTGGCTTATATCTACTATCACAATCTTATAAGGCATGTTTTATTATCCACATTTTAGAGGTCTAGAAACTAGGCTCAGAGGAAATAAGTAACCTGCCCCAATCACACAGTTAATAAACAGCCGTGCCAGAATGAGGAACTACATTTGCCTATGCTCCCATGTTCTGTGCTCTTTACTTTCTCTTCTGGACTCAGGCATGCAGAACAGTGCCCAGTACCCAATAGGCATCCATTCAATGACTGCATAATTAATTAAGGCATGAATAGCAGCACCATCAAATTATTTTAAACTTTTCCCACACCTGATCTGTTCTATGTTACCAGAAAGAGGACCTGGCTCTGAGCCAGGGTCAGTTGGGAATGTGTGGGTTCTTGGCTTGGTGCAGGAAAATTTGCACAACACAAGTCCAGGTGAATTTTACAGGATTTTTATTAAAACTGGGGACAGTGAAGCAAGGAAGGGCTGGGCAAAGGAGCCTAGGCCTTGGGGACAAGTTTAGGGGGGTTGCCTAAGATGAACTACTGCTGCCCATTGCTTTCCTGGTTACAAGCCTCGTGGAATCCCTTAGAGTTTAGGAGATGTGTGCCTCTAAGGGAAGGTAAGGGGGTAGGGTAGGTGCAGGTATGTGCTCCTGGGAAGGGGAGCAAGTGTGTGCTGGGTCCTCTGATTTGAGCCTTTCATTTCTCTCTTGCAGGAGGGAATTTTAGAGAAGGTCTCAGACTGGGGAGTTTCAACAGAATATTCATCAGTTTTCTAGTGTGCTCCTTCAGGGCCCTCACTGATTGGTCTTCACTGATTGGTCAGTATCAGGGCAGGGGGTCATTCATCATTGCCACTGGTCCTGATGTCACACATCTGGTTTTGCTGCTTTTCTGGGTCTGGAGCTGAAATACAACTGAGGCCTAGAGGTTATCTCTAGAGAGGTGTTCTTCTGTATCTTCTGTAAATTGCTCTGCCCCTTTGTTTATCTACCTCAGTTTCCCGTCTTGGCTTACTGGCCTGTCTTGTAAGGAACGAAAAAAGAGGAGGTCCACAACCATATTTTTTACCAAAAGACATCTTATAAGAACTGCTTACTTCAGCAAAATGCAGTATGTACTTTTCTACAGGCACTATTTTATTATAATCGCTACTCGTCGAGTGCCTCCCATGGAGGACTCATTGGTTAAGAGGTTAGTGTTCATTTTTCTTATTTCATTCTCCCACGGGCCCTGCAGGTTGGAAACGATGCTTGATGAGGAATCAGAGGTTCAGAAAGGATATGAAATATGATTATTGGTTCAGGGCTGGCAAACAGCAGATCAGGAATCAAAAGTTGGGTTAGACTCTCTCCAAAACGCCTCCCCATTTCATGGTGCCGCAGAACCGCTTTCTTTCACATCCACATATCATTTGCAGGGTGAGTGTGTATAAGGCAGGAAATGGGACTTCAGGCTACCTGGTCTCTGAGACAAAAAGGTGCTACATCACAATTAAGACGCCTTGTCTGTAATGGATTATTGTGGCTTCTGTCTTCTGGGCCCAATGCGATGGGCTCAGGACCCATCTCCTGCTGGAATCGCATTAGTGCTTCCTCTGCACAAATAAGAACGGGTGTATTTTGTTAAATTGACTGACACAAACAACCATGCTTTATCCAGAAATAGAAAATGCAATTTTCTTTAGCAAAATAGAACACAGGAAGTGGTGGGGGTTGAAATGTCATGTACAGAACAAAGGTTTGGCAGAGGAGAAAGGTTAAAATCAATCACCCTACAGGAAAAAAAAAAAGAAGAAGAAAAAGTCTGCAGTATTCGATAGTAATTATCCACCCAAAGTCATACTACAGAATTGGGAGCCAGTGCTTCTTAAAAAAATCTTCTAAAAAGGAAAGAAAAAACTCCCAACCTCATAAGGTTAATGTTTTACTTTGCATGAATAATTTGGAAAGATCATTGATATCCTACTGAAAATAAATAAGAAAATGCCATTTAAATATTTCTCCTCTAGTGGTAGGATATGACCTTTAAATAAGAATGAGTTAGAGAAAAACTAAAACTGCTCTCTCAATGGAAAACGCCACTGGTATATTACTACTATGACTTGTGTACTGGAGGAAATTGCAGTGTAAGTAAAAAATAAAGAACTGTTGCTCAGCTGGTGTGGCTCGGTGGTTGAGTATTGACCTATGAACCAGGATGTCACGTTTTGAGTCCCAGTCAGGGTACATTCCCAGATTGCAGGCTCAATCCCCTGTCGGGGGCGGGCAGGAGGCAGCCGATGGACAATTCTCTCTCATCACTGATGTTTCTATCTCTTTCCTTCTCTCCCTTCTTCTCTGAAATAATTTATATATATATATATATATATATATATATATATATATATATATAA